>JAGFPH010005188.1:13579-23978 GCA_018207615.1 Philaenus spumarius
TACAAGACAATAGGTCGGTAATTATGATTTTATTTAAGTTTAGATATTTTCTGCAAAATAAAAGCATACCGGTAACTTAGTTTAACATAACTGTAGGATTAAAGTTAGAGCTAGTTAATTAGCATCTTATATTATTCCAGTGCAAGGTTATTTAGAATTAATTGTAGGCCATGTACAATAAAGTTTTCTGTTTCAGAGGGATACACATCTTGCAACTTAAATGGTCTTGGATGTATTGCAAGTTACCTGAGTAAGTACAACTTATCATTATTACATGACTAGTGCTTAATATATGTTTTTAAATGGATTACCATTTATAAAAATAATAAGTAAGGCAACAATTAACTGAAACCATATGTTTTATTATGTAAGACAAATGTATTATAACAGTCTTATAGTGCCTACACCCATCTTTTCCAAAATTAAACGCTAGGCCTATGTGCCTCTTGAGATTGATTCTCAATTTCAACACAACACACAAACAGTAATAAAAATTTACCGTTATGACAGAGTCCTCAAATATAAAAATTACAAAAACTGACTAAAGGAACAGCGGTAACAGTAAACTTTTTTTCTTTTTCAGAAAGTAAGTGCTTTGTGAAGTGCATTCCCGTGATCAAAGAACATATAAATGTTTTTACTACACCGTGCTGCAACTCTTTTTATACTTGACGACTGTTAATATACATTTTTTATTGTTGCTTGATGAGGTTTAGGACTGATATAAAAAGGAGTGGGTTATATTTAGTTGAGGGAAAAGTGTACATCATATACAGATGATGCCTTAACATGTTCAATACTAAGGACGCACATGTGAGCTTGATACTGAATACTATGAGGAGTAACATACTAACATCGAATTCGGCGGTAAACTGTAGTCTAGCTGTTAGTGCCTGAGGTTATGCGATATTGTGGTGTAGCTAGTAATATATTCGATAACATAAAACGCGTTTTTTGAAGTGAAGTGTTTTTTGTTGTAACAACGTCAATATGTGTGATAATGGTGAACCTAATCTATCTCACAAGGGAAAATGTACCAAAGTGCAATGTGCAGACCCTAATAAACTTACGATGAGTGAATTGGACGACCCTTATATTGATTCTGTTGAATTTTGTACATATCTGTAAAGAAAACTATAGATAATACAACAATAAAAGTTGGACTCACATGTGCGTCCGTAGCAGCACCTATGGAAAAAAGGGAAAATTTCAAGCCTATGTGCGTCTGCTTAAAAATATTAGTGATTATTACATGGAAAGGTTGAAATATTAAAAAAAAAAAGTCATTTATACTCATTTAGGCTGTAAATATAATAAATAAAAGGTCAGCTCCTGGGATAGGAAGTATGAAATCAGCGTAGCAGTGAACGTGTTAATGTAGATGATGTCTTTGTAATGAAAAATATTTGTTGACAATGGTTGTAAAACACTACAAAACAAACCAATGTCAAAAGTGTTTAACTGATGGTCTTTTTGACGTTATTAAGTTTTGTCTTGATAGATGGTATTAGTTTGACAGATCTTATGGTCAAACTTAATATTACACTTACTCAGATACAGTAGGCCTAGGAATTAGATAAACAACAACATAATTCAAAATATATGTTCATATATAAACTATATGATTTCAATAACCCGAAGTTGAAAATATATATATATATATATATATATATATATATATATATATATATATGTATAAATATAATATATAAGTTTTTAATTTTAATGTATAAGAAAAAAAGATATACATAAAAGTGAAGTTTATAGTTTTATAATTATATTATAATGCTAAATATAAATATGACAGAGATTTTATATTTAATTTTGAAGTGGTAATATATAAAGATATTAACCAAATGAAAATTTGCTACCGGTATTGAATAGGTATTTTAAAAAATTTCAATGATCATGGATATTATGAAAGCTTTATATTACTATATATTATATCCTCTCTTTTTTTAAATACCATATGTTTGATTCATCATCCGACATTCCTTAATTATACAAGTTAGGACTTTATTTTGGTTGTACACTGTAATTATTTTCTTAATAGAGCCCTCAATGCACTGTCTAATGCATACATGCCAATTTGGCTAATTTATGGATGTACTTATCTTTTATTGATGAAAGCTTTTTAACTGTGATTAATTTAAAGCAATACTTTTTATTTTATTTTTAATATTAATTTGCATGATGAAAATTGTACTTCTCATAGTTTTGATTCTGTCTAATTAGTTTTATTTGTTGCCTATTGCAGAACTATTAGAGAAAGGTATTACATGTCCTTGTGAGTTGGGCTGTATGAATACAGTATATGAAGTGGAAAAGCTTAATGATGGGATGTGAGTTTATGCTTTCTTAGAATAAGTGAATAAGTTTATTACCTAATTATGTAAATAAATATAATGTACAGGGAGTTCATTTGAAAACTTCAAACTCGTATTAAAAGACTTATAGCCCAAGTATCAACATTCTGTAAATGGGAGTGTATAGTACTAATTGGGGGAATAAAAAAAAAAAATCAAAATGGGGTGCTCACCCCCATGCCCCCCTTACCCAAAGTCAAAATTTTGAAATGGCAATGCATACCTTGTGACACCTCAAATTGAAGCTCATAAAAAATGCTGCATTTTGGTGGAAAACTTTTGAAATCGGCCAAGCTGTTTGGTATCAGGAGCCAATAATGTCTAACTAAACAGAGGGTTATAATTTAAATATAAAAATATGTTTAGTGTTCTGTGATAACAGAGTTTATTTCTCCAACGAACTTTAACTTGAAAATGGCTGAATAGCCGAATCAGCTGTCGTTTGAAATTTATCCGACAAGTGACTATTGACGACAGTAAGTTGTAATTATATTAATAAAATTAGGTAAAAATTTATATTTTTATATAAATTAATTAATATTAGAAGAGAAAGCCAGCTTTATTATGCCACAATGTTAATTTGAAAAATGTTCACTATTTAATAAATGACTTAATTGATATTCCTGTAATTTGTTAAGCACTGTAACTAGTTGTAACAATTATTATTGTAAATTAAAATGACATAATAATAATAGCCTTTACTTGAGATAGTTATTAAAAAAAATATGAATTTGTATCTAAAATGAACATTTAAATTACAACCCTCTGATTATTTAGACTAATACACTCACACGAGTTTCTTCATTATTCTAGAAAAACTACTTTCAGCCAGAATTACATTTTCTCAGTTATTGTTGACTTAATGTTAAAGAGTGTTAGATACACCGTTTGTTTTTGTCATTAAATTGTCTATAATTTTTGTATGTATACATTTTGTAATAAAATTTTTTTTTTTTTTTAGATATTCAACTTTGAAAAGTTTGAACCGCCACCATCTTGAAACAGATAACTGCAACAAAACTAAATTTTTCAAATTTGTGTAAACGAATGGTATAAACAGTCATGTTGTGTTTCATGAATTTATCTTATACCGTTCATGACATTTTTTTTCAAAAACACAGATACAGACAGACAACTTTTAAACCAAGTAACATGGGACACATGTTTATACTGTATTATTTGCTAATTTTGACTTGCTGAATAACTTGATAAAAAGTTTACTTGACTCTCTGTAAACTTTAGAAACTAATTGTAATTGTAACACGTTTTTGAGAAATCGTCATTATTATTTAAAGACTAATTGTATCTTCTTTGTCTAGAAATAGTTGGTGTTGAATAAAATGATTTGATAATTTACACAATGTATTTTTAATTGTTTAGAAGTGCTGAGGGTGTCCCTTTAGAAATTGGATTTGTATCATGGCCAATGGTACGTTACAAGAGAGAAGTTTTATTTGGATGGGTAGATCTTTTGGGTACGTTTCAATTGTCATAATTCTGTATTTTGTACGACACAAATGCTTAAACTATAAACTTATATTAGTTACTTAAGATTTTTACGTTTGTAATAAAATTAATGCTTTGAAACTAATCAATTTTTCAAACAGTGAATTGTTATATTGTTCAGTTTCTATAAAATAATTATGGTAATTACAACTCTCTTCTGTGACTAAAGAATGACTATAATATGATGAAAATAAAACTCATTATGGTATCGGTATTCATAATACCTGAAACTCTATGCCTTCTAGATAATTTCTTTAGTTTACTGATTTTTAAAGATCTGTTTTCTTTCTTAGTTTATATGTAGGCCTACTAATCCTCTACTGAAAATAATAAATGGTGAGATTATTTTTTTTATATTCTGTAATTTCTACAGTCTATTATAAAAATAGGCATACTATTATTGTACTTCAAAGCCCTGCAATAAATCTTGTGATATTTATTTTTTGCAGTAGAGTTATAATGACATATAACATTATTATTTTACCAACCACATGCTGATACAACAAAACAAGAATTTTCCTGTAGACAAATTACCAGTAGCTAGATGTTTGTACAAATCTTGAAAGTGTTGCTAAAACATTTGCATTGGGTCAAATGACACAGAGTGAGTTTCACGAATAACCTATATTGTAAACAGTAAATTTTAAAGGTACAATAGTTACTGTACTGTAACATTTGTAGGTATTATAGTTTCCTACAAAAATCTCCCAAAAATATCATACATCATGTTTGCTTAAGACTTCTCTGTTGACTTAATTACGTTGACCCAAGTTATTTATCTTTCTTATCTTAATTAAAACCATCAACATTTAAATAAATTACCTAAAATTTCAAGTAAGCAAAGTTTTTAATCAAAATATCATCTCCGATCAGAGTGGCAAAGTTATGAATTAGGCTACTATTGTGAAATTATTAACTACTGTCATCTGAAAACTACTAAATGCTAGTGGTTTAATATCCTAAATGAAGAGAATACATGCAGACTATTTTAAAATTTGGATTAATCAAATTATAAAGGAATAAACTATTCCTTCATAAATTCAAAATTATAAAATTCTTTCCGAATTAAGTTAAGCAAAAAAGTAGCCTTTCAGTCCTTTGGTTTGCCCTTGATATTTTATCAAATAAATTTATGTTTTTTGTTCAGTTTCTTTTGGCGGCATCGCTGGTCTCTTCCTAGGATTTAGCTTACTAAGTGGAGTGGAGATTATTTACTACTTTACAATGAGAGCTTGTTGCATGGTCTATCGCAACAAAGATGAACTCGTACAACTGCATGAAGAATACGAACAGGCACCAAAGCCTGAGATTAACTTAGATTTAAAACCATACTTTTTAGAAAATAGAAAAATTTTGCCTCTTAAAGATGGACCATTTCCCGTAAAACAAAAGATATTTTCAGTTAACACTTTTGTTAACTAACAATTTAATTTTCGTTATTTAAAGCAGTTTATATAAGCTTTAATATACCGTACTTTGTAGAAAAAATTTTTTTTACCCTTTACTGTGCGGCAGTAACAGGCGTTTTCAAAGAATTATTCATTTGTTAGTAGCCTATAGCTTTAATATATTTTTTTAGCTACACATCACAATAATTAAAATAATTAGTAATATTCATGAAAATAATTCGAGTCAACACAAGATATATAACTTCACTTCATTATCTGATATTGATTTGGTGTAATCATAAACATATTATAAATAATAACTATCAACATATTTGTATTCTATTAAATAATAAAAATTAAATTCAACTATTTCATTGTAAATTATCGAAATAATATTGTGGAAGGATTTGTTGCAATAAAATAAACCTTTATTTTTGGTTGCAAATTAATATATAATTATTTTTTAAATAATAATTTTCTTGTTGTAGTATTTTTATTATGTCTCTCTTAAATTATAATTGTCTATTTACCAGTACAATATTTACCTTAAACATATCACAGCCTTAATACCAACACTATTTTACACATCTTAAATATATTTTTGAATTTTCTATTTTTCCAGTAAAAACATGTGTGTGGTTTGGTAATAATAAAAATGCCTAATGAGAAACATACAAATTTAGTTCTTTTTTGATGATCATTAAACAATTAATCACACTTTCAGATCCTACTCCTGAACCATTTTTGTTGAAACTTGTTTTGGAATTATTCAGTTGATAACAAATAATGGGACTGTTTGGCCAGAATGACAAAAATTTACAACTTGGACTATTTTTATGGTCATGTAAACCTAGATTATCTATACCTACGAAATCCATTAGTCAACTGACCTGTGATCATCATGTTTTGTAAAGCCTAATATTACTGGCTAAAATTATAACAAACGACAAAGAAAATTATTGTTTAGAACTTATTTTATGTAAACAATTTCTAAGTGCTCTAATGACCTCACACATAAGCTTTTTCCGTTGATAGAACATAGATTCTAAAACAACAGGAATATACAAATAATAATCAGTGGTGTACATACTATTAATGAGCCAACAAATTGCAGCATTTGTTTGATTATGAAGTATCCTCCTGTCATCAGACAATCCAGTCTTCTCTGCTCAAATTGAAAACAATTTTTAAATGCAATATCCCAACAATCTTCCCAAAATATTTTCTTTTCTGTGAAAAATAAGAATAAGAAGTAGCCTTTCTACTATAAGAAGTTTACGCATACAGTAATTGAAATTTATTGTAGAAAGTATCCAAATATGATCAATCTCAGTAATTTAATTTAAAAAGTAACTGTAATTGGAAAAGTTATGGGAAATATTTAAATTCTTATAGACAAACGCCTATAATCTATACTCAGTAGAAACTTACATGATATTTAAGATACCTGGATTGTTGAGAAGACTGAAAAAGAAGAACAGTTGGACACCTAACTGAGAAAAATGTACGAAATAAAGATATGAAGCGTACTTAAAGCTGATTAATAAATTCAAAATAGAGATGAAGAATGTATCTATAGAAGCAATCTCTGTAAAGGTTTCTAAGGCATTTATGGCAAATTAGAATTATTACATTAAGTAATATGGTTGACCATTATAATTTACAATTTGTATATTTAAGTTTTAAAATCAGTTTGTAATATCGACATTGACTTTTCTATGAGTTATTGCACTCCTTTTCTTCATGCTTCAATTACATTAATTACTATTTTTTATGAAACAGTTTAAAGTTATTACAATTAGATCGATCTCAGGTCTCAATACTTCCATACTTCCAGGAAGTTCTTTCAAAGTACTCAAAGCGTTAACTGTTTAATAGACAAAATTATAGATAAATTTGATTCATTGTTAAAAAACTTACAATCTGCTTAGTGTGTTAATTTATTTAGGAGGCTATTACTCTTTTGAAACAATCTGATTCATTGTACTATACACTGATTCAAGCTAACTGAAAATCAGCAAATATACACATCCTCTGGTGATGGATGTGTTTTTCTGTAACTATAATTTAATACATTATTTGAAAGTGAAACTAATTACAGTGCTCGACAAGTAATATTACATAGCATTTTGTGATTGAAAATTTATTTGATGTCACATAGTAAAGCTACGCCTCGCAATGTCCAATGCCTTGGATTGTTTTCCGTCTCAAAATCAATAGAGCCAACATATTTCTGATCCGTTCTTTGAGGTTTTCTGTAAATCGGACATTCATACAGCTTTGGATCTTTTCCAGCTGTTGTGTTAATAGCATAAATATAAATAACAGGCATCTGTTCATAAAGAACCTTTGGCTTGCTTTCAATAAGTTTTCCAGATCGCCTATCAAGACTAGCTCCTTCTAGAAACAATCCATGGACGTAAACTCCTTCTGGAGGAGAATCATTAAGTTCTTCTTTACTGTGACGGGTTATTAAGTTTTGCAGAACTACAGAATCCAAGGCCCAGCCTTTGTGAGCTCGGGTTACTTCCTGTAATAAAATATGTATTTTTATATATTTGATTTTTCAAACATTTGTTTTAGGACAAGAAACAGTTAACCCTCGAACTGGCGTACCATACTACCAGTAGTGATGGCCAGGTTTGGGCTGCTTTGTAAGACTTTTCTTTTAAATTAGGTAAATAAAATAAAATACATTGTTGGGAAACTGCACTGACTCTTTCTCTGTCTTTTTAAAAATAAAATGGCACAGAATTAAAAGAAAATAGAATGTTAAAAATAAAAACATGTTAATCATAGGTGAACTATAATACAAATTAGATTTTTTAAAGAAAACATATTTTTAATATTGCCTAAATGTGTGAAATTGTATCGAGTTTTTGAAAATTTAGAATATTGGTTTCTAAAATATAGAAAATAGACTAAAAACCTGAAAATGTTGAAGAGTGCACAAGGTAGGCCAAACTTTAAGGTTATGTCATGGTACGAGCTGAACATAAAACTCAGATAATCTTAGTCAGGCCAAAAATTTCATAGCGAAAATTCTCTGTAGTTTCTAATATGTTATTTTTATATTTTATAAAAATTAGATATGATAGGTCTTTAAATATAATAATCAAATAATTATTACGTTTATATTAACATTTAAAACACAGGCTTAACTAAACAGAAAACTTAATTATGTTTTAAGTTAATTACAGCTGCACCACAGTTAACGTTATAACTAAAACATAATATATGTCTAATCAAAAACCAGAAAACCTCTTTAAATGATGCTTAAATAATTGGTGTTTACACTATATGTCATGAATAATAAGCAGTAATATTCAGCAGCACTGTAACGATGCTCACCAGTAGTGCAAACTGTTAGACTATCAAAAAATTTATTCTCACTAACTCCTGGGTTACAACAATACAAATTAAAAACTAACCAAGATTAACTACATTCATCTAATCATAAAACTCAGCATACCAAAATTTACCAATTGTACGGATTACAATTTTATTTCTGTGCCGACCATGAGGTTTGATTGCTAATATGTTTTTTAAATGCACAAGGTGTCTGTCCAGTGGAATTCATAGTCATATATGTCGTATGACACGGTGTATAAATAAATTTTAAAAACGAGAAGAAATTCTGTTATTGGTTTACTACAGGGAGAATATCTGTTCATAGCAAAGCTCAGGCAGCTATATTCTCGTACCGTAACTAAAGATATCAGATTGGCAAATATATTAAGGAGAACCGGCGTTTCATACTAGATGAATTTAGTGGTAAGTTTCCTGAATATTCTCGGTCACTTTTACATGAATTTGTGACTGTTTTTCTCAATCACCATGAACATTGTGCTCAATGGGTCCTGCATATGTTCACAGAATTTTACACAAAAAATGCATGTCTGTTTTTTTGCCATTTTGTGGCAGTGGAATTTTGTGGTGAAGAAATGCTGGATCACATATTGACTGAAGATGGTTGCAAGAAACACCACAGAAATAATGGCTCAAGTGGCATCATTCTCGATAGTCATGAAACATTAAACTAATGTATATATTTTTTCTAACATATTGGCACAGAAACTAATTTTTGTTCTAGAAATTTATTTTTTGTGATTTATCAAATTTGTACTAATTGAGTAACATCATTAATGGAAAAAGTATATCTTCTTAAATAATAGTGTACCTGTCTCATCGCTGTTAAGAAGCCTTGAGGGTTAAAGAATCCTGTCATCCAGAACACATTCGGACGACCAAGTTGAATCCACCGTCGGAACTGAGAATCTCTTTCTAATAATTCTGTATACCAGAATCCCAGTGTGGCAGACTCCCAAGACACCTGTTAAAACACATGTTTTTTTTAGAAATTCTGCAGAAATTAAATACAAATATTAGAGAGGATACATTTTTAAAATAAAAAAGACTTGGGTTTACAAAGTTTTTATGTAGACTAAAATATTGTTTTAAAGAGTGTTTGATTAGTTTATAACTGTAATGGGTTTCTTATATGTATTTCTGGTATATTTTATTTTTGTAAAAGGACTTTCTTATTCAAGTTTGTCAGAAAAACTAAATGACATAATATTTAAAAAGGAATTGAAAATCAACCTTTTGCCATCGTTCGGGGATACGAGCATCATACATAGCATCAAGTGCTTCTCGAAGACCTTGACTCATTACAATAGTTCCATCAATAGCTAACTTTAGATCAGTTAGTGTAGACTGTACTTCTTTAATGACTCTTTGAATTCTATCAATTTCTTGACGTAAGAAAATATTCATTGGAAGCAGAGCACCGAAGCGATGTAAAGCTTCACGGACCTATAAATAAAAATTGTATTAATTGTATGTCCTTGTAACACATAGATTTTTTAAAACACGTAAAAGTAGTTGTTACCTCAAAGCTGTTGTACTGTTTTGGAAGCTTTTCTAACATGTCTTCAGCTAAACGATACACTATATTTTCTCTTGTTTCCCCTCCTTGGCTTCCCCCTTCTTTAGGTTGTACACTCAATATTGTATCAAGTATACCTTTAGCTGTATTTATTTGGTATCTGAAAATCCATATAATAATATAACGTACTAAAAATAATCATTAGTCAAATAATTTGATTTACAAATAGGATTAATAATAATAAGATATAC
>JAGFPH010005188.1:33962-45467 GCA_018207615.1 Philaenus spumarius
AACTAAGTACATTCTCTTAAAACATTAATTTGTTAAATAGTTTTATAATTTAATAATCATATTTTTTCAGTCATTGACAAAATTACATTGCTCAGAAATTATTATTTCAATAATATGAAAAGAGAAAAAATGCAACACAAATTTACGATTTTATTCAAATAAAAGTATTTAAATACAATATGCCTGTTTACAAACTATAAATGCAAGTTTCACTGGTAGGCCTAAGTATAAGCAAAATTAACACCTAGCTAATAATTTTAATGGCTGACCTCATTTTATGAATTAGTAAGACTGAACAGCTTCAGTGTATGTATTAGCTTCATCCATGTAAATTTTAAACCATATAAACAAATATTTATATTTCTTTTGATATGATTTGTTCTTTTTATACTAAATAACTAAGTTATTGTTTTACTATCTGAACAACATTTTACTGAATCATTGAAAACTAAAATCTGGAATCTGGAAATATAAACTTCCTCTTCTAATACAACTAATTTCAAAGTTGTGAGGACCTTATCTCTTATTTTTTAAATGTACCATACTATTGATTTATTTTATTACAAATTAACTGCTTACACAGTTGTTACTAAAACATTTCTGATTTATCAAATTAAATTGTATACATTGATTATTACAGATGATGGCTAGCACCACATTTCTGCTCCAGTTACAAAACTATCCTAAAGATATTATAAACAACGAAATGGTTGAGTTATTGAATCCTTACTTTGAGATGGATGACTATAATATGGACACTGCTAAACGAGTTTGTGGTGATGTAGCAGGTCTTCTCTCATGGACTAAAGCTATGGCATTCTTTCATAGTGTCAATAAAGAAGTCCTACCTCTTAAAGTATGTGCATAACCATTACATACTAGATGATATACTCAAGATAAATGTTGCTACTACATCATGTTGTAAATATATGTGTTCCAGACACAACTTAAATGAAATAATAGCTTTTTCCAGGTTATGACAACTGTTTTGACTTTCCACGAATATGCTATTTGTCTACAATATAATACAGTTAATGTCCACGACTCACTTTAATTTGTTTGATATACGGTATCAACATTAATTCTTTTAAACTAGTTAATAAAGTAAATTAAATTAATAACTACAGTAGAAACTAATATTTGATTTTTATAGACAATTTTATTAATAATAAAATATTAATAATCTGCCTTAGTAATCAAGAATGATTGATTCGGAAATATTTATAAGAAAATAACACTTCTTTTGAAGCTATTAAATTTTATATTTAAATGAAGCATTTTTTAAAAGTACCTATTTATTTTAAGTCTTTGACAATTTTAATTCCAGATAAAACTCAATTCAACTGTAAGATTTCAGATTTTAAAGTCATACAGGTAGACAGAACTTCAAAGATTATTAATGTTCTTAATTTTCCACTTTGTTATTTTAATTATATCGTTTTGTTTGTCATGAATAATTGATTTGAGTATGCTACAAAGATGATAGTTTTCACTTTAAGAAATAAATTTTAAGAAACTTTTGAGTAGGTCTAATTTTTTAAATACATTTATAACACAGATAATTTTTAAAAACATCTTAGGCTAATTTAACAATGCAAGAAGCTCGACTAAAATTAGCCATGGATGATTTGGCGGGTGCTGAACAAGAGTTGGCCGACCGAGAGCATGCATTAAACCAAGTAAAAGCACAGTATGATGCTGCTGTGTCTGAGAAACAACGACTAACGGATGCTGCCAATTCTTGTATTCGTAAAATGACTGCAGCTACAGCACTTATTAATGGCCTTGGTGGTGAGAAGGTTCGTTGGACTCAACAGAGTAAAGAATTTAAGAAACAGCTCGGCAGGTAAAACATAATGTTGTTTATTTAATTACAAGAAGTAGTTTGTTGTAATTTTGTATAAATAACAAAAGATTTTATTTATTTGTTTTATGTATAAATTGAGTCTGTCTTTTTTACTTTGATTTAATAATTATTAATTGTTAAACTGCCATCAATAATTTTGTATATCTTTGTGTTATTGTAATTTGTTAAAATATTTTTAAGGTTTGAACTGAAACCTTTTAAAATGTCATAACTACTTTGCTTTTCCCTTGTAATGACCGATTCTGAAATTTTTTGCTCAATTAATATGTTGTATTAATACAGTTGAGGTGTTCTGTACCAGAAAAAATAAAAAATGTTATATTAGAGTTATATGACTTACATTTTGCAACTAATTTATATATTCATTAGATAGATATAATTAACACAATCTGCTAAGAAAAAGCCAACTAATTAATTACAATACCGTATGTAATAAGTATAGTATAATATATGAAATTCTCTATTAGGCTAGTTGGTGATGTACTTTTGGCCACTGGATTTTTATCATACTGTGGACCTTATAACCAAGAATTCAGAGCTAATTTGGTCTCCAGTTGGATGCACATCTTGAAAACCCGATCAATTCCATTCACATTGAATCTCAATATAACCAACATGCTCGTAGAAAATTCTACAGTACGTATATTCAAATGCATCGATAATTTATGAATTAATTTCTAGAATTGATATACAATTCTTGTAGAAAAAGCATAACAAGTTACTCTAGTACAACTCAATTCTAAAACACTCACACATTTTACAATGCACTTTCAAATGTCTGCCAGTTATTTGGTTCATTTAAAATATATTTATTACATTTTAACTAATATAAAATACCCCAGTAGTCACTCTCCTACAAAGTTGTAAAAGATTAAAATTATGGCAATCGGTTTCTGTTTCTATTAGATTCTATTAGAAATTTTAATTATACAGATAAAAATTAAAGAAATATTGTTCAACTGTGTGGTCTGAAGAATGACCACAGATTAGCATGTACAAGACTTTATGATTTTAAGCCCATATGTCCAGTAACACATTTAGACAAATTGCACTTCCAAGGCAAACAAGTTGGTTGGTGCCCTTCCTCAAATCGTTATCAATACAAACTAGAAATAATAGTATGTCTAAACTGAATAAAACTGATATGATTCTTTAAAATAATTGAAAATAAAATATGTATACAATTTTTTGGCTTACATGTATTTTCCTCAAAATGTTTGTCCTTGGTGCATGCTAAAAATGGCTAGTAAGAAATGCTGTACTGCATACATTATAATTTATTGCAACTTTCCTTCTTATAGGAAATATATTTTTTAACATAGTTACATAAATATTAGTTTATTCTGAAAATAATTTGTTTTATTAAGAATTTTGTTAGATGAATCCTATTTTAGTTTAATATAAAAAGTGAAAAAATGCAGTTTAAATAAAATGTAGGCCTATACACTAACTTAGATTTCTTTCCAGGTTTCTGAATGGACTCTTCAAGGTTTGCCAAACGATGAATTATCTGTACAAAATGCTCTTATAGTTACAAAATCAAGCTCTTATCCGTTATTAGTAGATCCTCAAAATCAAGGAAAAATGTGGATCAAGAATAAAGAAGCCACAAATGAACTGCAGGTATTTGTTTGAGCTAACAATCCTTTTTAAATTCAACATATATTTCTTTTTCAATAAAACACTAAAGAAATTTTCTAAAGATAATATTTATCTTATTAAAACTTTCTGAAAGCTGTAATCTATGATGTTTTATTAACACCATTTGTGGAATAATTTTTTACAGTCAGATCATTGAATGAAAAATTAAACTGGCTACAAAAATTTACTCTTGAAATGTTTTGTTTTTAATTTACAGTTTTAAATTAAACTATTATATAAATTTTGTCAATGGTTACCATTTCAAAACTAATTATTAGACTCAGTTGATTATTTTGTACAACATTAATGAGTCACATGCAAAATGTCAAGATAATCGGTTAAGCCATTTTAGAGATATACATTTCTAAACATTTTATATACATTTCTTTGTAAAAGAACTAAATGTGTATAGTTGTGTCATGGTTGAAATAAATTAGACTATTTGTTAGGGTTCAAATTTAAAGTTGGTTGGTTTGAATAATAATTAATGCACTAGGTGGTTCAGTGATAGAATCGTTTTATTGCCCAAAATATACTTATTCTACCATATTGACTCAGAACTACAACACACTTTTATTGATTGTTGACTCAAAAGACAAACCACTCTAGATATCAGCTCTCTAATATTATCACACATAAACCCTGGCCTATACCCTTGTTAAAAGACCCCAATGTGACCACATAGTAGGGGGTTTATTTATATGCATCCAGAAACCCCTGTAGACTTTGCCCAAAGTCTTCCGAATGTCTCCGTGTCCCAAAGAATGCGCCGTTGTCCAGTGTTCGATTCCTGTCGATAGGCAGAGATCCGTTCGAGACCCTCAGTCTCTCTGTTGGCATTGGCCCCGTTTCTAGGTCAGGATCAACCTTATATAGTAGAACTTCTGCTTGTTTAAACGGCCTACATATTATGAGTTTTGGCAATGTCAGACATTTCCACAGTTTCCTGTAGTATGTTGTAATCACCAATACCTATTTCTGTGTTCTGTCTTTTTCTACCAACAATCTTACATTAAACATTACTTAATCATTACTACATTATATCTGACCTACAATTACCTAACCATTCCCTAATTATTCCTAACAGTTGGAAAAAGATGCGTTTCCATACTTATGTTCATAGGAACCTTTTGTTTGTTGTAATCCATTTAACCACTATGAACTCCATACATTATAGAAACATCCTGTATTTACATAAATTCGGATTATCTAATAATCAACATGTCCATCATATCAGGTAAACATTACATGGACCATCAAACCAAAAAGCATAATTACCAATTAAAGAAAACATCCACAGCCCTTTATCAACATACCCCATTTCTAATATTTAATGTAATATCATACATGCAACATTGTAACCATCATACTATCATAAGAGTAGGCTAATAACAAGACTAAGAAGGCAAAACAAAGAGAAAAAACAGAAATCATGAAAAGTGGAATTTACTTAGCTTCCAATGAATGCAAAACACATTTTATATTCAGTCAAATCTTATTTGTATAAACAAATTTTTACTAATAATCCAAAACAAAAAACGGCTTACAACACTATCTACAAGAATTTTAAGCAATATTCACCATAACAACGTTTATAAACAATTTAAAATAATTTTATAAACAACTTATAAAATCCAACACTTAATATTATCACCATTATTATTACAACACAGTTCATACGGGACAGACAATTGACTCTATGTGATGTTCAACACATAAAGCATGATGTGTGTAACGAAGAAGACGTTACAAATGTTTTATAAAAGTTAAATATAAAAAAATGTTTGTCACGACTAGCCAAAAATTTCAAAGTTAAAAAATAAAAAACTGGTTGATTATAAAAATTTTATAGAATGTGTTTTTAGTAATAAAATGTAATTATATTTCAAATAAAATCTTAAATAAAATTATTTAAATACATGATCTCAAAAATGCTTATTGTTTGTAAACAATCCGCCATAACCCATGCTATATATTATATTTTTATCTTCCAATGAACCACCTGTAACATACTGACCCAGTTCTCAATAGAACAGCTCATCAGACTATATGATTGTGACGTCACATAGCCTACCGTACTATCCCGCTAAAATCCTATCCGCTTTGCTACACATGGTTAACATGTTATTTTTATAGAAATTATTAAATTTAGAGTTTTGAAGGTTTGATCACTGTGTAAGTACTTTGGGAATCAAATCATGGATGCAAAACAAAAGAAATCAACTCACATGATGACTGACTATTTGATTTAATGCAACATTATTTCAATCATGCTGAATCTTATAAGATAATCACTTGTAAATAGAACCTATTTCTAAACATAAATATTTTGTAAAAAGCAGACAGTATATTTAAATGACAAACTATTACTACTAATACTTGCAAGTTTTGCACGCTTTGTCGTATGACGTAAGTCCTACGTTCATATTTTATTAAACACTTTTAAAAACAAAGTCACTGTTTCTCATTAACAATCGACGAAATTTCAACCTTTTCTAATTAATCTTAATCAGCTCCTAATTAATTCACTTCACAACAACCAATTTTACATTAAAAAACAGTTAGCGTTTCACGACGTAGTTACCTCTAAGCTAGGCTTCCCATCACTTTCTCGTAAAATTTTCAGAAAATTAAAATTTTTTATATTATAATATATCAATGGACAAATACTAGTCACCACCTAGTATTTTAAATTACTTCTAAAAGACACCACTCCTTCAAAAACTCAGATAAATCACCAAAAAAACATTAACCAACATAATTATAGTCCTGTTTCGAACCTTGTGAAGGACTGATCTGAAAACCACGTGCACTTTGGGCGCTAAAAACACATTTACTTCCGCCGATTGTTCTAGAAGCTTCTGGAACCTTCTAGCTTTGAGAAGATCTACTTGAATGCGTATCCTGTTTATTGAAACTGTGTATCTTTTAAACTCATAAACATTACTTTAAACTGTTCTTTATTTAATTATATTGTTCTTTTTTATCACCCAATTTAAAACTGTCTGCTTTACAGATACTATTTATTAACTCATAGTGATGACCATTGGTTACAAATAGTAAAAATAATAATAATATTTATATTTTCTTAATTTATACGCATTCGAAGAACTGCATATGTTACATGTGTAAAAGTTAATACTATACCTTTTTTGTCAGTAAAAAAGACACCTCTTCTGATCATTAAAAAAATTATGTGGTAAATGTCCATTGACATGCCAGTAAATGGTGTTAGTTTTTAAATATATTAAATGGGTCACAACGTACATTCAGATTTTTTATTTATTGTTCCACATAAAGATTTAAATTATCATCTATTATAGTATGAACATATAAAACTATTACGGATAGGTCTACATTATAATCCATTAAAAATTAGAGAGAACTTTTGTATAACTATTACCAAACGAAGAGCATCAGTATAAAAATGGTTGTGTTCTGATTTAAAATTAATATTCATCAATTTAAATTATATTTTTTCCAATGGATACAAGCTCACGATCGACTCTTAAATTATTTTCTTAAATGTTTCCTTTAATCATTTATCAATATTATTAAACATTTTAATTGTTATGTTCAATTATTTTCAGATAACTTCGTTAAACCATAAGTATTTCCGAACACATCTAGAAGACAGCTTATCACTTGGAAGGCCACTTTTGATAGAAGATGTAGGAGAAGAGCTGGACCCTGTTATTGATAATGTTCTTGAAAAGAACTTTATTAAATCTGGTTCCATTGAAAAAGTAAGTTTTATTTTTAAAAAATTTTAAACCATAGTCCTACATTTAACATTGTACTTTACAATAATTTAATGTTGTCACAGGTTGTAGTTGGAGATAAAGAAAATGATGTGATGCCTGGATTTATGCTGTACATCACTACCAAACTTCCTAATCCAGCTTACTCTCCAGAAATCAGTGCAAAAACATCCATAATTGATTTTACTGTGACAATGCAGGGTTTGGAAGATCAGTTATTAGGTTAGATTGATTATTATTATTTTGTAAATTATAATCCTTACTTTTTTATAGTTAAAAAAAATTATTATTACTAAACAAACATGCCTTATTTTTACATTAAAATTAAATAGGTTATACATTTTTATTTCAAGTAGGCTTGTATTTTAAAATCTATTAATAAGCTTTTATTTGAAAAAACCTTTTAATGTTCATCATTTGGGATTTGAACCTTTTCAAACACATGAAACTAGAAGGACTGAAGGACGACCACTACGCTAATAATAATAGTACCAATAATAAGCATCTACTAAAAATATAAACTCTTCAAAACATTTACCATTGTGAGTTTATTTATATGATTTCTGTTTTTAAAGGCCGGGTAATCCTCATGGAAAAATCTGATTTAGAAGCAGAAAGAGTTGCCTTGTTTGAATCAGTGATGCAGAATCAACGTAGCATGAAAGAACTTGAAAGTAATTTGCTACATAGGCTCACTTCAACCAAAGTAAGATAACATGTTAATTTTATTTATCTCGTACTAAACTGTGCACTTGCACGCCTTTGTTTTGTGACTTTAATAATTATTTATTTCATATAAATACAGATACTTCAAAATGGGGTACTAACAAAAATAACTAGAGTTCTTAAAAATGAAGGTTAGTTAATTATTAAATGAACTACTTTTCTTAATCATATAAAGTTGACTGTGACTTTTGAATGAAGAAAATGATAAACTTGGTGCTGAGAAATAATCACTTATTAAAAAGAGGGATATTTTAAGAAATTACAATAATTAATCAATTACATTTTTCTTGTATAGAGTTCCTCAAACATTGTGTTGCAAACCATTTCTTACTACATAATATTCAGCTACATTATTATTGTAGGGATCTTTAGTAGATGACGAAGCTTTAATACAAGTTTTACAAGAAACCAAAACAACATCAGAAGAAGTAAATGCCAAGCTACAAGTATCCGAGCATACAGAGAAGAAAATCATGATAGCACGAGAAGAGTTCAGAGCTGTTGCTGCCAGAGGATCCATTTTGTACTTCTTAATTGTGGAAATGAGCAACGTAAATGTTATGTACCAAAACTCACTTAAACAGTTTCTTACAATATTTAACAATTCTATAACCAAGTAAGTTAAAGTACACGTACGTAATAATTTCCCACTAAAAGAATTTTAAATACAGTAGAGTCCCGCTAATCCGAAAATCCGCCTATTCCGAACAGAGTTCAGAAAAAATACCGATTTTTTAAACAGGAAAAATTAAAAAGACGTTTGTGAAAAAATGTGCATTTATTGTTATACAAAATAGTTAAATAGAGTTTTCAAGTTAAATCCGTGTTTCTTTCAAAGTACATGAAGAATGACTTCGTTTACTTGCCATGTTTAATGTTCAACAGTTGACGTCAAGGACTACGAACATAAATAAAAAAGGCACAGTGACTCGGTAAAGTAACTCAACACTCACCGAACAAAGATTTACAATAAACGCACACAGTTTATCAAAGTCCCTAGAGTAAACACTGAACTAGATACGACTGGACTAGTGCTCAGTGCAATGATTCATAAATATGTTTGAAACGTGGGAGGGAGAGAGGTAGGTAATGTCTCGGCGCTATGAGCCATCGAAGGAAATACATTTCCTTTTCGACTTTCACTGTACCTGTTCATAAGGCGATCAACGCTGTATAGAGCTGACATTAGCAGATGTCCCCGCAGAATATTTACCCATTAACATGTTGATATTATTTATGAAATCCGCCTATTCCAAATTCCCGCTAAACCGAACAGTGTTTGGTCCCTATTAGTTCGGATTAGAGGGACTCTACTGTACTATATTTCAAATAAAACTTTTGTAGAAGCCCATTTTAAATTGTTGTTACAAGTCCAATAATTATACAATCCTTACACTTAATGTTTAATAGACTAATTTTGGTAAAGTCTTTATTTTATGCATATTATAGTCAATCTTTATTCACATTTCCAAATTTAAACCTTCCATACAAAATACAGTTGTAATACTATTTTGTAAATTGGAAGTAACAAATAAGGTTAAAACCAAATATTATGTTATTAGCGAATTTCCATAAGAAAAATGAGCTATTGCAGTGGCTGTTATGGTAAGACCTAAGGTCGGAAGTAGCAAATGAGCACCTATCATGGTCCCCAGAACACGTTTTGGGGTGTCATTAAAAATCATATATATATATGTATATATGTGTTCGCACTCTAGCGGCCGCATTTTAAGTCCAATTTGGTTCAAATTTGGTACACATGTTGGTTGTCTATGTCGCTCGGACGTGTTCGTTATCCAAAAAAATCCAACAACCGGAAGTACGTTTTTTGACCGGAAGTAACAATTTTTTGAGATTTTTCCTACGAGAATGAATTAGTTTTTGAGTTTTTTCTACAAATATATATTATGCAGGATGTTATTCTGCACATTTTGTTTTTTTACACGACCTTATAGCTCGCTTGGTTCCCCCAAAATCGATCAAAAAGTAAAATACCATAGAAGTACCCGGTTTAAAGCCATGCGGTGGATTCTACCGTGGGGTTGGCGTGCGAAGCACGCAATGCATTGTGTATTGAAGATAATCCCAATATGCGGAATGGCGTGCAAACCATTTTGCAGCTATTCAGCACCGTCGTGAATAGACCTATTTCCCAAATTGTTTGTTGAAACCCTAAAACATAGGCCTATAAACTTAATTTTGGAAATTTGTTCAATTCACGTCAGAGGTTCAGCTGCGTGGTTGAATTATTTTAGTAGTTTTGATAAAAAAATGTAGATAAATAAACTAAAATAATACAATAATTATAAACAACTAGCTGACCCGGCAATGCTTTGCTATTGCTTAATTTGAAACTTGGAAAGCCTGTAATTCGTATCCCTGAGGGCCGATGTAAATTATAATGGGATTCTGCTCATTGCTTGATTTACCTAACCTAAAATTATATTCATTTTTTGATCCAAATCAGTTGTTGATCAAAATCAGCTGTTGATCAAAATCAGCTGTTTTAAGCTTTTCATACGAACAGCTGTTTCTGATAAAATCAAAAGAAATATTTCTTCTTCTTCCTTAAGATTGACCTTCCATAAGATTAACATTGAAACTTTGAGGGCCACTGGGGCGTAGCCCTAGTGTCCTAGGACTTTGGTAAATGGCCTAAAACCTTCCCAGGGTTAACCTGTGTTACTATGCAAAATTTCAAAGCAATCGGATGGACGGTTTGGTAACGCATAAAGGACAAACATACAGACAAACGTACAAACAGACATACATTGAATTTTATATATATAGAATATAGATTCTTATCAATATTTTCAAAAATATCTTACCCACAATAATTAATAATATTAAAGTATGTTACTAATTCTGAAACTATTAAAACTTGGCCTCAGATTTCACTCAGACAAACTTTTTATTTCTAATACTCTAAAAGTACCTCTCCATATCATCCAGTCATTTGGTGATCCCATCAGTGGCGGCTGGTTAGTTATTAACTTGGTGGTTGCAATTATGTGGAGAGAATTTCCGGGGGGTATGGAATATGAACGCAATTTAACACGTTATTTTAGATGATGAATTACACGTGGAATTATAAGTTTTTGTCTTAATTACAACAACATTTTTAACTTAAATCCATTAACATGATTTGGTTAGCATTACGAACAAGAGAAAAATTTGTAGCTTTCAGTTAAGTTAAGGGTACTACTAGCCTACAATAAAATAGTAAATAAACTGAAAATAACAATTTAAATCATGCATGAATAGAATTGAACACAGAACATGGAAATCAGGCACATTATATGTTTAAATATCACTAACATCATTTAAAAAGAAAGTCCATCCGTCTGTTCTTCAGATGGGCAAACTTTACAGAATTTCAGTTTTATAATAAATGTAACATTAACATAATCGAATTTATGAACTCGCCCCATATCCTATTTAGGAACTTGGTCTATCCTTTTTTTTCAAAAACTATTATTTGAATTGTATGGATGTTTGAAAATAGATTTG
>JAGFPH010005188.1:45567-61691 GCA_018207615.1 Philaenus spumarius
GCCCACTCAAATTGTGACAACTTATGAAGAATAATGTAAAAAAAAAACTATTGTAATGGATTTAACTATGTACTATACTACTTTACTCTTTACTCACACCGGATTCTCCACATTACTAATATAATCCAGACACACACACTAAAATATATTAACACAATCTAAAACAAATAAACACAAAACACAGCTAGCCAAAATAGGAGACCAACACATAACATTTCTTGTCTTATTCACTAAACAAAACATGAAATATGACAGAACAAAAAGGCATTCTGGCTGGCAAAAACCTAGTGCCCTAGTGGTGGGTTGCAGAACTTTTGTGAACCCGAAGGCTTTATGTGAGTTGTCATAGCACCTCATAAGTTACAAGTTACAAACTCCCCAGCAGTTTCAATGCTAATAACTGCATAAGACTCTGGTTGCAGAAGCAGTGCGTTCCCAGACGATGCGCGCGAAGGTTGGGCTTATGTTCTTCAGCTTTTCAACCGTTTGGGGACATTCTTGGCCGTATAATTTTGGATTGAAATGAGATTGATATTGATAAAGCACTGATACTTAAAGAAATATTAATGTGATTAATTTTTGTTTTCTTTCTTGGGGGTTATGCAACCAAACAACCACACAAGGAGCCGCCACTGGGTCCCGCAGCCATCCTTTATGCAACCAGGTTTCCCATTCTCAAGTTTCTTTGTAGCATGTATAGATTCAAGCCTCCACATGCTTAAAGGTTCAGTACCTTAAAAAAAAAAAAAAAAAAAAAAAGGAACTCTTTATAGGATCATTTGTTTCTCCATCTGTCTGTTACAGTTCATTTCTAGGCGATGATGACCCCTAAGGTTTTTTGAAAAAAACCAGTGAGTGGTGTTAGGTGAGGTAATGTAACTAAATACTTAAAGATTTTTTCTGAGAAGTGGCGAAAAATAGGTTTTATAAAATATAAATACTGTACAATTTTGTAAATGCCAGTACACTGGTATTTAAGTTAATATTTGTACCTGAAATACATAAACAAACTTTGAAATTAATTTCTTAATTAAAAATAAATAAGTAAAATGTAATTTTGTATTTTTAAGTAAAAATAAAAACTTTGGTTTTTATAAAGTTTAATATCTGCAAAATTCTTAATAGTTATGTTGAAAACATAAAAGAATTTCTTCGAATCTATTGTATAAAACAAATTAGGAAGCAAACAAAAAACATATTTTTTTTAAATCAATTTCGTTTACAAAGGCTTACAGTAAAAACAGTTCATTCATAACTACCACTACCAATGAACAAAGTGATGGATGCTTATTGAATGCTCTGTATAAAAGAAATAGCCATGCTGTTATGATGAAATGATATGTTTCATTTATTTGTTTAGATCTGTGAAAAGTTCAATCACTGAGGAACGTATAGACAATATCTTGCGATACTTGACTCATGATGTTTGGGCTTTTACACTTCGTAGTCTTTATGAACGACACAAACCTCTATTTACACTCATGCTTGCTATGAAAATTGACAAGCACAAAGGGAACATAACTCATGAAGAATTCATGGCTTTCATAAAAGGTAATCACAAATTAAATGTTGCACTCAAAAATAGTTTTTGAGACATCAAAAATAGACTAAAGTGTACAATATCAGCTTTCCCCATCTTTACAATAATATTTGACAGAGATGATATGTATTAATCATATATTTATGCCAGTTGAACTTAAATAAAACAATGGTAATGATTAACGATTTTATTAGTGAATTTAATAAAGGATTATTGTTCATACCCTCCTGAATATTATGCTATTAATTATAAAGCATTTATGAAATGAAATAGAAGTGCACTTACCTAATTCAAGAAATAGTAATATTTTAGAATAAATTTGACAAATAATGGATTTGTTTCAGCAGTTTAATTTGTATGATAAAAATACAGTTCTCTGAAGTTAAAAATGTTGGTGTTCTCCCTTTTATTATGTTTTACTAAATTTATTATATTTTAACTAAACTGATGGTTTAAGGGGGCGCTACCCTATCCGCCATATTGAATCTGATTCCCATAAGAGCAATGCTACAGAATAAGTCATTTTTTTCCGTTAATTCGTGGAATAAATTTAAAATTTTTGTTTCATTTTGAAGTACTGTCATATGCGGATGTTGATTGCCGAATACATTTTCAAACACCGTGTTATTGTTTTCATAAACGTATGATATAAATAGTGAAAAATAGTAAACTTTATTAATTTTTTACTCAGTTGCAAAAAGAGATATTGCAAAAAACCTTAGCAATCAACACCCACAATCTATTTTACTTAAAGAAAAAAAATACAGCTTTCGTTTTTTGACAAAAACAACACAAAAATATGCTTAATAGTGAGAAGGTATGTTTTGGTTATTTAACATTGAAATTGGTACCCAACTTCGCAACTTCGCCGTTTTGAATGTAGAGAGCCGAGCCTTAAGTCAACTTATTGAAGTTAATTTCTGTTTACGTCATAATTACTTTAATCACTATTTTTCATTTCTACCATTTTTACAACATTCCTGTTCTCTGCTTGATATATTGAGTTTTATTTCCTGCTATAATATATTGGGTGTTATCCCCTGGTGTGTAATATTGGGTGTTATTCCCTGCTGTATATATTGGTTGTTATTCCCTGGTGTGCAATATTAGATGTTATTACCTGCTATGTTATATTGGGTCTGTTGAATAAAAAAGCTATAACTTAAAATTTTAAGTTATTACTTAAAATCGTGTGAATAAAAATAAACAATAGCTATTTTAAAAGCTTTGTCTAATAATTTTAAGCTTTGACTAATTTTCCTAGCTAAAGCTTAAAATAAAGTGAATAAAATGTAGCTAAAGCTAAAATTATTAAGTGCAAGCTTGAATATATTTTAGTATACCCATCTTAAAGCTTAAACCCCATAAACTTCCCACACAAACCGTTTTACAAAAAAAAAAAAAAAAAAAAAAAAAATATGCTAATATATTTTATGTACAGTTGATGCAAGGAATATTAATATATATATTCAATAAAAATACTGTCGCCCAATTAAATAAACACCATGCAATTTAGATATAGGCTAATGCTATTTTGTTAATTATGATGTATTTACCTTTTGCCTATTATTTACAAATTATTTTAGGTTTGTTTGGAAGCATATTTTTATAATTTTTAATTCTCAGTACCACATATTTTAATGTCTAAGTTTTATTCACTCTGTATCTTTTTCATTTACTTTTAAATAATTTTCTGCAAAAACAATCAAAATAATTAGGCTACTGGAACAAAACATGTATAAATTGGTGTGTAAAAAATTCCTAGCAATTGGGATTTCTTCAATAGAATTTCATTCCAATTTAGCAATTAAAAAAACATTTCTTTTTTATTTAAACTTTCGTTGTAATATTTTTTTCATCGGCAGAGCTATCCATTTTCTACTAGCCTATTTAATGAGTTCTAATTATATAAATCCTCAAATTGCAGCAGCTGTTTTAAATTGTTTCAAACTACATATGGCAGTTTTTAAGTTTTGGCTAAAATGTTCTCTAGCTTTTGATAACTAGTCTTAGCTAATGGTTATTCACCTCACTTTAACCAAGTGCTAAGACCCACTTAAAAGCTTTGACTTAATAGTGAAAGCTAAAGCTAAGACTAAATGCTAAAAGCTTTTGCTTATTTTTTATTCAACAGACCCATTGGGTTTTATTCTCTGTTGTGTTTTCCTCTTTTGAAAGAAAAATAACACATTATGGAAGAAGCTCAACAAAATGGACTAACTTGGTCTATATAATACAATTTGGTAGTCACATTGCCAAAATGTGTTAAATATTCCCAGAGGATGCCAATAGAAACAGCAACATTAGTCTTTCTAAAAGTTATTTTCTGTTAAATTTAAATAAATATATTAATGTTTACTTCCTATTCTCGTATTCTGAAGTAATGTAAGATGAAATCACACAAATTATTCCTACTCTCAAAATTAATTCATTAAATGGCAATGCTGAGTAAACTTATATATTTATAACAACTTACTGTCGTCAATAGTCATTATACGATTGATAGTGATCACCGTACATACTTGGAAGAACTCCATTTTCAATTAAAAAAAACAAACACAAATTTTTTGGAACTTCTACCATTTTATTTTTTAATCTTGCCGACCATGGTTTTGCCAGTGACAGCGTTGATGAGGCAGCTTATACACACATAAGCTGCCTCGTTAATGCCGTCACTGGCGAAACCATGGTCGGCAAGATTAAAAAATAAAATCGTAGAAGTTACAAAAAATTTGTGTTTGTTTTTTAATTGTCAATAGTCATTGTTTCAAACTATGGCCGTTTTAGCTATTTCAGCTATTTTCAAGTTTAATTATTTGGAGAAATAACTCCGTTCTCACAGAACACTAAACACATTAATTCACAAACATTTAGAATAAATAAAATTGAAACACAAAACTCACATAGCCTACCAAAGATCATGTCCTGCGGGTCCACTGTCTCGCACTGCACTAATGCTTGATGTCGATGTAAATGTAAACTTGTACACAATAGTAAGTAAATTTAAATAAGTTATAGACAATTTATAAATAAAAAGTCACAAAATGTAAGTGAGTATTTTTGTCTGATTAGGAGTTGTTGAGTAAACATAAAACTAACCTTGATAAAAATATTTCTTAGAGAAAAACTATTAATTGTTTTTATGGTTTTCACTTTCAGATGATTCAAGTTGAACACATTGTTAAGTATGAAATGTCTGTAATAGCAAAAATAAACTACTTTACTTCATTTATTGAATCTTTGCTGTCTAAGTTGTGAAATGTAGTATATCATATAGGCCTAATATGTATTTTTTTTATCCACTATTCTAACATTCCTATTTTCTCCAGTGTTATATTGCATTTTATTCCCGAAGATACGCTTTATTTCTTAAATACTGGATTTATTTCTATAATTTTGTCAGACTTGCAATTTTGTTTATACATTATATACATGTCAAGATTAATAATTCAAAAGGAATCTTGTACATTTTTACTTTTACATTTTACTTTCAGTTTTGTAGTAAATAATTTCTAGTTAAATAGTCTAGAAAAGAGATCAACATCTGTTAAACAAGTCAAAATAATTAATTATAATAATAAAGGTAGCATGAATTTCTTCAGACAAATATTATTACAATTGATTAAAAAATTGAATATGATTTCATATTATTACTACTTTCTGTGGTGCTTTAGGTGGAGCTTCATTGGATTTGAATGCTGTAACACCAAAACCTTTCCGTTGGATACTTGACATTACATGGCTGAATCTTGTTGAGATAAACAAACTTGCAGTGTTTGGTGCTGTGCTAACTAAGGTATACTTTGAGAAATGAGTACAATCTATTGGTTTCCAAAGTTTTACATGTAATATTAAATTTGTATCAGCTCTCAAAATGTATGTACATTTCAGACTTAAAAAAAAAATTAAAACAAAATTACTTTACTAACCCTGAAATTGGAAAACTGTAGCAATAGAACACATGTCGTGCCATATTATACAAGTCAAAGTAACGTGGTAACATAAATTGCTCATAAATTCATGAAAGTGAAGTAAGTTTTCATTATTATAAAATGTATTAGATTATGAGGTCACAGTTATATAGTGTTGACACATTTTTTAAACAAAGTGATAAAATATGTATTTGTTTAATCAGAATTCTAGAACTTAGTACAGTAGTCTTTCAAAATAAAATTTAAACCAAGAAAAATTACTTTAAAGTAAATAATATCAAAGGTACTTAAATAAATAGTAAAATTATTATTTCCTGAAAAACAAGGTCGATCAAAACGTTCCAAAATGTATCCGATCTCATCACTTTAATTATCTTAGAATGAATTACACAGCAAAGTAGGATTTGAAAGACCAGTTTAACTTTTTTACTAAGAAAAGATCTAAGTACTTGAATTTGGTTATTAAGAATGTGATTCATATTGTATATCCTGTTTACATCTTAAAATGTTTTTAGCATTTAAAAACAATATTGCCACTGTGTGGATCCTTTCACACAAAAGGAATACATTTACAGCCCAGTACTTAATTTTAGAATTTAGAATTCAGCAGTTTAAAAATCCCCTTATTTAGAAAAGGTTCTTTTTCTTACATTTTCTAATTACATTCTTTATATTACAAGTTATGTTATCTGAAAATATGGCAACACTACCTTCCAGCTTTGCTCCAGAACTGAGCCTTCAGGCACTCTATACTTTAGGACTTCAGCATCACTGAGAGAGTTATTAACAAAACCGTAAAAATATTAATTATTTTACCTTTTTTAAAAAAAACATAAGCAATAGTATTTGAGTAGTATAAAAAAGTTTGCATATAAAAAGAGGTAAATAAAATGAATACTAGTAGCAAAACTAGAAACTATCATTAAACATTAAAAACAAAAAAAAAACATTTAAACAATATTTATAATTTTTCTCTCATTTCTAAAATATAACAGTTATTATTACAAAATGTAAATAAACATAACATTAGGACATCAAGATTGTTAATAATTATGTTTTCATTTGAAGACATTGAAATAATCATTACTATTTTATTTTTCAAAACAAATTTCTTTACATCAATTCACTTTAATTTGTGGTTAGAAATATAAATAAAAAACAATGTCAAATTTGAAACTTGTGAAAAGATTGAAAGGAAAGCAATGAGAACCATTAAAAACTAACATTTTAGTAGATTTTAAATATTTCTATTAGTAACTAATAAATTTGTAACAAGTGTTAGCAATTTATTTTTTATATCACTTTGAAGTTGTAATAAGTCATTTTGTTATTGATTAGATCAAACAAAACGAACGGGATTGGAGAGCATGGTATGAGAAAGAAAAGCCGGAAGAAGAAGAAATTCCTTGTGGCTATCAAAAGTCACTTGATGTGTTCAGGAAATTGTTGCTCATTAGATCATGGAGTCCAGACAGAACACTTTCTCAGGCTAGGAAGTATATAATTGGTAAACATCAGTTTCACTTTTTGGGTAATGTAAGATAACTGAACATAGATACATTATTGTTTTATGAAAATCTGCTTTGGAATTTTTTAAATATTTATTCTCTATGTACTGCCTTTAAAATACAAAAACGAGGAATGGTAATTATATTAAAGGTGTGATAATGTTAGTTTTGTTTATCTGATAAAAATGAAACTTAACAATCATACACTTGTCTAGCTTTTCAATCAAGGTTTGTTGAAATTTTAAGTCAATGCTGTTAAGTACTCAAATTATTGTTTTAGCCTTATTTATTGAAATAGTTTTGTTTGCATACTATATGGTTCTGTATTTAGAAGTTGGTTAATTTATTATATTTGCACTGTTTGCTTTGTATATTTACTGTAATTGAGTAAAAATATTTATATGGTAAGTCTTTACAACTAACTCATAAATAAAATTTTTGTGAAAGTAAGACGTTTTTTTTGAAAATACCAAATAATATACATTATTAATAAATAAATATAATTCATTTAAAATAATAATAATACAGTGTCTTCAAATAAGTTAATAGCTGCACATAGTATGTTAACTTAAAAAAAATAAAGTTGAGGCTACTAACTTTTCTTCATAAATTTTCTTATGTGTTACAAACGCAATGAGATATGTTCTCCAATGCAGAAAGCAAATACAAATATTTTTATTGTATGAGTGGTTTCCTATAGTGGAAAAGATATAAGATTTTTTAATTTTTATACTGTGAATAGATACAGGTCTGTATAAACAAAATCTTGTATATTTCATATCTAAATAATTAGCCTGTTCCACGAAATATAAGGTACCAGTAGTTTCAGCTCAGCTGATTTTGGTTTGTCAATCAAAATTAATTACTGCTTTACTCACATTTAGGACCTACTCAGAGTCAAATAAAACCTACTTTTCAATTCAATAAAAATATGAAAATAAAAATGAAATAACAAATACTGAAGTCCAATTTTTAAATTAGATTTTTTGTGTACATCGGTTAGGAATTGTTTCAGCTATCTTGCCCAATAGCAATGGCTGCTAAGATGTTTTGCTAACTTTGTTTTGAAGTTAAAAGAAGTTAAGCAATTTGTATAATTTTTTCTTTTAATAAATCAGTTTCACAATTTGTTGAAGGAAATTTTATATAGTAATGGAAAAAATAGTTTACTTGAATATTACAAAATGTAATAAGTCTAGGATTTAGGTAAGTGTAGGCACTTGTAAATGGAATGTTGACATTAGCATACTAGATTCATATTGTCCATTTTATCATGGTTCTTCTGTAATACTCTTCTCATATACAAAATTTGTTTTTTAGAATCTCTTGGTCCTGAATATGGTGAAGCTTGTATTTTAGATTTGGAATTAACATGGCTTGAGTCTGAACCTCGAACACCACTTATTTGTATTTTAAGTATTGGATCGGATCCCTCTCCTCAAGTCACAGCTCTGGCAAAGGCAAAAGAAATTCGTAAGTTCTTTATTCTTTTTACGGTTTACTTTTGTAACCTAAATATTTATATTGCGTACACATATTATTATATTTTAATGTTGTAAAGAATTTATTTGCAAAAGTATTTAACGTAGAGCTTTGGTTCACTAATTTTCTCCGCCATCTTGAAAGGGCACATATATCTTCTCTTCTAACAGTTGAGTTATAAAGTAAAATGGCAAGCAAAGTCTGACAGATTGAACAATTGAAGAGTTTACAAATTAACTCCAATACCACCAACTAATTTTGCAATGCATTTATTATACATTTGTGTAACAATAAACTCTATTCCCTTGATGGAAAATCTAGTTTTTGCAAATATCTTTAAACTACTGGATGCTGTAGTCAAAATTAACAAATTACATTTTTGTCTTTTGAAACTAAATACAAGGTAAAAGATAATTATTAATATTAGTATTACATAAAGACAAAACATTATATTAAACCTCTATTTTCTATTGTATTTTTCTTAAAGTATTCATTTATTCTTCCCAAGTAACCTCTTATTTTGTGGATTGTTTACATTATAATTTACACCATCAGTTTGTTATACAGAACCACATTTGTATCTTTTACCTACAACGATTTTTATAATTTGAAGCACTCCGTGCGGTCTCCATGGGACAAGGCCAAGAATTGCATGCACGTCGCATGATCGCAGATGCTATGGCCACAGGAGGCTGGGTTCTGCTTCAGAATATCCATCTGTCCCTTCCATTCTGTAGTGAAGCAATGGATGCCTTAGTGGACACAGAAACCATTCATGAAACCTTCCGACTATGGATGACCACAGAAGTGCACCCTCAGTTTCCAATTGGCCTTTTACAGGTACGCATTTATTACTCGTAGATTAGTTGAGTCTGTGAAACTATATTAAATTACTTGAAAGAGCTTTGAATCTGATCGGATATTACATTTAAAAAAGTAGTTATAACTAAAAATTGTTTAATTATTGATATTTTAGTAAATACTATAGTAAAAAACACTCATGAAAAACTTTAAATTTCCTCTCTTTAGGTATTGCATGAAATTATTAAAACAAAGTTGTGATTTAATCAGTGTTGGAATGTTTACTGCTATTTCGGATGCACTTTTTAAGTTATTTTGAGTTTGTTTTTTTCTAATAGTGGTATCATTCAATGAAAAAAGGTGCAATTTTATTCATGGCCGTTTTTAACCTCCCCAGCACCCTAGGCACTTTAAACTGTTGCGCCCCCCCCCCCCCCCACCAATACCAAAGCACCCTCCTCCTCCTTGAGTTCTTGCCTTGCCAGTTTTGGTCCGGTAGGGATTTTATTTTCCCTTTACTCTTCGGAAAAAGGAGTACTGTATCAGTGTATTGTCTCGCTCTGCACCCACAAACAGTACCGATGGGCGGTGACTCATCATCAGTCGCACTCTGCACTGCACTCTCCACACAGTCCTGCCCAGCCTTTCACTCCACACGCGTGCACACACACACACACAACGCATAGGTACATGACTCGCTGGGCGTTGGCTGACAGGCGAGAGTGAATTTGCCTTAATTTTAATTTTTTGTCTTCTGTTTGTTAAAACTTCTGTTAAAAAATTTTTGTACATTGAACGAGAAATAAATGTATTCAAAAATATTTCCCTCATTTTGCCCCCCCCAAACGTTTTGTGCCCTGAAAAGCGGCTCTGATTTTATTTAACTCTTAATATTTTGGGACTTTGCAACCATGAAAACATTCAACTCTGTATCATTCACTGTTCAAACTATCTGTTTTTTAAGACACAATATAGTGGGCTTAGACCATTGGTGAACAACTCAATGAAAATTTAAGCGCCTTTTTATTTATGAGTTATCTTGTGATGATATATAAGGTATAGTACTTACAGTATGTAGTATTAAATTTAACGTCCACAGTAGCATCATTTAATATTGCTTCATACTCTACGAATGATTTACATTGTCTATGATACATTGCACTGCTAGTGATGAAATATACACACCTCCATGATAAAAATTCTTACAGTAAAAACAAATTCAATAATATAACTAAAAAGTTGAGTTTTTAAATCTGTAAATATATTTCTATAAATAAAACAAAAATGGAAGACAAAATAGTATACTTTCTGTTTACAGATGGCCATAAAATTTACCAATGAGCCTCCTCAAGGAATACGAGCTAGCATGAAGAGAACTTATCAAAATATTACTCAGGTGGGTGCTGAAATATTCTGGTAATTAATTTTTGAGACTTTATATTTCCCTTCATTGAGTTAGTAACACAACTTCCAAGATTCTTCAATTTGTGTAGCGTTTTTTAATAAGAAATGTTTATACAGTTAGACCCTGTAAGTTTGGGTCTTGTTTAATCCAGACTTGCTTAATTTGCATAGCCCAATAATTTAATATTAAATTTATTTAAGAGTCTGTCTCTACTACATTCTTACATACACAATAACAAGATGACATATTAAAATATTACCCAAGAAGTGTGTATAATGTAAAACCTGTTATATTTTAATTTAGATCAGAAAAGTGTTGGGAATTTATTGATGGTCGAATTGCAGTGAGGGCTCAGCTTCAATGTTGCTAAGTTATTCAGATTGCTGTTGGTTATACATTTTATTTTTTTGGAATAATATGTCTACTTACTAGCTTAACAAAATGATACTTCCACAGCGCTTTAGTTCAAACAGTGCTGAAGATAAAATTTGTTCAGGAACTGATATTCTTTTATTTCAAATAAACAACAAATATGAAATATTTATGTAAAGTACTAGTCATTTTAGGAATTTATTAATTTTTAGGGGGGGGGGGGGGGGTGAGCTTGTCCACTCAGTAACAATGGAAACTGTTCAGCTCTCATTAGAGTACTGGCAGGGCGAGCCACCTGAGCTACTTCGGATGTGCTCAGCAATACTCGTTCCAAATCTCTTCTGATCTAAGTTTAACTATAGTTCGGACGATATTATCCAAAATTTACTTAATTTGCACAGCTCAATAATCGACAATATAACATGCTATAGCAAATGATAATCCACAATATAGCACAAAATAAACAATATTGGCCATGAAAGTCAGAACAAAAAAAGTTAATAAATTTAAACTTGAGTATAATGTTTCATTATTTTTTTAAAATTATATTTTTATAAGAAAATATATTCCCTAGAACCTTTTAACTGTAATTCTTTCTTAAATATAAATGTTTGTAAATAAAGGGTCTGCCTGTATTAATTACATTCTTACTTTCTGTATTAAGATTCCTCCTTCCTCTCTTGTAAATAAATATATTACTTCATAACTTAACTCTTTGAGGAGTAATCACGTCATATGACATGATTTCATTTTTTCCGTGTAGGAGTGGAAGGTCTCACATTTTGACATGCTACCAGAGTAAGATTTTTTTCAATCATAATTATTGAATATTGTTTACTATATTCATTTTTAACACATTTACAACATTTAAAATTATTTTTAACACATTTATTGCTTTAAAATGATTGAAAAATCGAGGTTGGGTTTTATAAAAGTAATCACATTTATGGCATGATTTTTTTTCACAAACTAGGAACAATAAGAAATAAACACTTATAAAAATTAGTTATTGATTTATTATAAAAATTCAGTTATAAAAAAACAAGCAGCTCATAAACAAAGTAGTCAACAAAGTGAGAAACCCGCGGGACAGAATAAAGAAGCAAACAAAGCGATGTGGCAGTTTCGTGTACACAATATCATGCCCGAGCATTCTAGCACAATAAAGTAGCAACTATTACTACGAAGACACTTTAACAGTACAGATCTACACTCTAGTGGTGAAATAACCAACTCTTTGAGTCATAATAGAAACTCGTTCCCATGGCAACCAGGAACGTCATATGACATGATTACTCCTTTGAGCAAAAACGTAGGATCACGTCGTATGATGTGATTACTCTTTAAGCGTAAAATAAGCCAAATTGTTAATGGATGTAATCACTAGTTGTTGACAGTGTTTTATTTACTACCTAACATTTTTAAAACAATGTAAATGTCTTAAATATTTGTATTTTGGTTGTTAGGATACTTTAGACTACTCTACACAACCTCAATGGCCACCACTTCTTTACGCTGTAGCATTTCTTCATACAGTAGTTCAGGAGCGGCGTAAGTTTGGTCCCCTAGGATGGAATGTACCTTATGAGTTTAACCAAGCAGATTTTGCTGCTAGTGTCCAGTTCATTCAGAACCATCTTGACGACATGGATCCAAAGAAGGTTATTTCTTTGCAGATTGTAGTGTTAATAGATCCATAAATTGTTTGCTAATATGTCTATTTAAAATTGAACTTTGTAAAATATTTAGGGAATTTCCTGGCCGACTGTGTGCTACATGCTAGGAGAAGTGCAGTATGGAGGTCGAGTAACTGATGATTTTGATAAACGCCTTCTCACTACATTTACCCAGGTACTTATTATTTTTCAATTTTATGAAAATAAAAATAAAGGATAACTATAATAATTAATTATAACCAGGTATTTTTCTTTTATGAAAATTATTTAAAAGTCAGTATTACGTAAAAGTGGTTTAACACGAATATTTTTTAAATGTTATGTGCAGATTCAGTTTACATATACTTATTTCATTTTTTACAAGAGTTCAAGCATAAGCTGCTGGGGCACTACTTGGTGTAGCCTCAAGGCATTATGTATCGTTGTGTATTCATTGGCGGTGAAAAGGTAAAACTCAGTGCTGTGTTCGTTAATGTTTCACCTAAACAACCAGATTGGCTTCCTAAATTTTAAAAGTTTTCCGGGGAGGTGAAAAATTTACCCGGATTCCCTTTTGCTAAAGGAGGGGAAGGGTACTTATTCCCCTTACCCCAAGTCCACCCCCCCCCCTCATAGAAAATATCCCACGCGCGCTCTTGGCTCTATTCTCACATTTTTTGAGTAAAAAGTATACATTTAAATAATTTCTAGATTCTATTAATTGCTTTCGGACATTTGACATTATGTTAAAGTATTGATGAGGTGTGAGAGGCCATGGGATAACTATTAAAGTGATCAGACTGTAAGAAAAATCACTTGAGGGCTCAGTTAAAAAGTTTCTCAGATTATAAATAATCCGTGCCCCTACATAGGCTTAAATCGTCCACCATGTCCTGCTTCTACCTTCTTGGTAAATTTTACTATATTATTTGTTAAATAAACATGTGTTAATATGTACTCCCTAGTACATTGCTAATTTAGGTGTTAATTGTATACAATTGAAGGAACAGAAGCAAAAAAATCACAAACAGTTTATGCAAGGTGAACTATGAAATTAATTTGAACAAAAGATATGTTTTCACAATTAGAACATGTAATTTAAAAAAAATTATTCCATGTAGCCTATAAAATAGGACAATTCATTGTTTTCAAAATTCGTACAGCTCCAAAATTCTTAAACTTCTTGTTTTACGTTGAATCTTAATTTATTAATTTTCTATGCATTTCTAGGTTTGGTTCTGCGATGTTCTGTTAAGACCTGGTTTTGAGTTTTATCGGGGATATAGAGTTCCAATTACACGGAATTTACAGGTAATTTACTTTAAAAGTATTTTTATTCCTTAAAGTAAATTTAATCTTTACTGTAAGAAATAGTAAAGTATATTATATAGTAGTAAAAATATTTTGTTATATTGTTTACAGATACGTTTTGTGTATTATGTTTTATAATAACCTTTTATAACATTTTGTGGCTGACCGCAAATGTTTAATAGCTACTGGAAAGAGTGTGAAATTATTTTACATAGTTCATTAATTTTGTTTTATTTTAAAATTACTCATTTATCTTTCAAAGTTCTTATAAATAAAATATATTGAAATTTAATTTGTATAAAATAAACCAAATAATATTGAATAATTCTTTTAGGGATATGTTGACTATGTGAATGGGTTGCCTCTGACAGACACACCTGAAGTATTTGGACTACATGCCAATGCAGATATTACGTAAGTAATATGTATTGTAAAGTAGATGATAGTCTGTTAAAATGTGCGACATAAAAGTTTTGAAAAATTTTAATTAAATTGCCAAAAAGAAAAGTTAAAAAGTTATATACAATTGAAATTAAGAATCTAAATACAACTGAGACAACTGCATGAACACAGCTGACCAATATTTACAATCCTCCACTGCTTTCTAGAATCAACTTTCACATCGAATAACTGAAACGTTACAAGAAGCCTTTGCATACTTCTATTAATGCGTTTATCTTGAGGTTAAATAAGTTTAAAGAAAGCACAGAAGTACGCCTACACACAATGGATAAAAAATAAACATCAGACAAACACAACATGATGATTTTAACATTATGATTTTTTTAATGTGCAATGTTCAAACATATACAAATAAAAAAAAGGAAATTAGAATAAATAAATTAAAGCAGACAACTTAAAAATATAAAATAATTAAATAAATATAAAATAAGTTTGAAATTTAAAATAACAGACAATTTGAAATAAGTTTTAAAACAAACAATGGTAAAAAAATATCAGTTTAAAGTACTCCCTGCCTAAAGTTCCATTGCTAGCACTGTCTCACAATTACAAAAATAAGTTGTACACAGTTTATAATTTTACCAAACATTATCACATAATCTAACTCGAGTTGTAACTTATTTCGTTGTTTCATCGAAGATTCACAGTTCTTTTATTGTATCAAAGAATTTTTATAAATATAGAATATGTATTGACCATATTCATAGAACTTTTAATAATTCGATGAGTTATTCACGAAGAAATATACATTAACACTTGACTGAACTTATTAAAATTGTTAGAAATATTTTTTTAAACAACTTTTATGAAACAATATACTGGGTTCCGACCACACATCTGATCGTATTGGAGTTTCGGGATTAACTAGTATATATAAAAGAAGAATTACGGTGACACTATTATTTGGAGCACAGAAGGAGAGGGCTCTTTGGAATCCAGCAACCAGGGGACGAAGAAGACACGTACTTGGTGGAGAAAATCCTGAACCTCACAAGGCTTCTAACATGCTAAGTGTGGGACACAGGGGGCACAAGGAAACCTTCTCCAAGGAGGAATCCACCCCAAAAAGAATCTAATCTACGATGGCACCGACTGGCTTCGCTGGAGTTTGCTGATGAACTCTTGAATTTCCCCACTATCTCTTTCTCATCTGGGAGCCGATTGACCTCACACTGCTCAGAGAAACACATTGGCCTTGAGTTCTCACACTAAACGTCCCACAACACTTTGTGTCTTAATCAAATCTAATGTGTCATAATCAAATGAAGAATCTCATGATCAAATATTTTGATCAAACTACATCACCAACTATGTAGTGGACTAAAAAGAAAACTCAGTACAAATGAATCAACCAAGGTTGTATGCCTTACACAAAAATTTACAGATTTCCAAAATTATATTAAATTTTTTATTTGTAAAATCACATATCTTACAAACCTATCTGAAAAGTCCCTTGCTTGTGTATTATTTATTAAAAAAGTGTTATTTATAACATGTTCTGAGTGCTAAACCACTTCTAAGTACTACTGTATTTTAAATAATTCTCTTAAAATTCAAATAAATGACTCTAATTATTAATAAATATATTTTCCATGCATATATAATGTAGGTATATCTTATTATTATTAATCCTATTTGTAAATCAAATTATTTGAC
>JAGFPH010005188.1:77435-88673 GCA_018207615.1 Philaenus spumarius
TAATTTTAAAAAGTAATAAAATAAAGTTAAATAGCTTATATTCTGACAAACATAAAGAGTTATAAAATTAAATCACATAAAGAGTCTCTAATTTTACATACACCTACCCGAACATTGTTACTTTCCACATTGTCCATGTTGATGAGAATCGACCACTTTGAATCAGTTTCATGAATCAGTTGCAATTCACTTCTTCCTTCTTCATTATTGGTCCTAATTACCACAAATTACATTTAATTAACATATTGTAAGTTTTACAATTTATACGAGATGAGAGGACGATGAACAGTTAAAAAATTATTCCCGTTAAAAAAAATTGGATTGATCCTTTTAGTAATAAGGAAGATTAAAATTAATGTAGAAGTGATTGAAGTTATATACAACTTTATTTTTTAAGATTATAATAAAATTCAACATAACACATGGAATGTTTAAAAATAATAAAAACATTATAGGAAACAACTAATTTAACAATACTGACAAGAAAAGAACCTTTATCAATTTATGTATTAAAAGTGTGTCTCACTTGGACTCTCTCAACTCACCTTAATAAATTTGCCTGAGAATGCCTTGAGTTAAAGGAATAACAGAATCCATTTTCAGTGACTATTGGCATAAACCCTTCACAACAGTTGTATGGTGAACCTTTCCACTCACAATCAAATATCATATCTTGACAACTGCTCACTACCTGTACAAATCATTTAAAAATAAGCATGCAAATATAAATAATATTACAATGTAAATAAATATTGAGCTTAGCTTAATATAATAAACTTAATAGAATAATGTGTTAGTAGTATAAGGAACTTGAAATCACTTTATGAATTATGAAAGTTTAAGTTTTACTAATTTAAGTTTAAATATGTATTAAGTTGACTTAAAAAATATTAAATTAAGATTGACTTACTCTTTCATGACAAATACTTAAATTTCTTAAAATACAATTTCTTAAATAGAACAAAATGTAAAAATTGCATATTATATGTTTTGGCTATTGTTTAGGCATGTTTAAATTAATATAATGTGATGCTAACTTGCATTGGTTAATGCACTTACTTTTCTAGTAATAAAACACTTGTACACAGCACTTATATAGAAAATATATTATATACCGGTACTGAAAATTATGCGAGGTTTTGTTATACATATAATAACACGTCTGTTTAGGCGCAACTTTAGGCCCTTTTTATCTGTGTTCAAATAACAAGTTAAAACATTAAGGGACAGATACATAACAATAAAACCAGTGGTTCAGTGGTAGAATGCTTATTTTATATGCATTCAAACAATCAGTGGCGGCGCGCAGTCATTTTAACTGGGTGGGCTAGTTGTGACCTTGGCCCAAGTTTCCACAGTAAATATTATAATTTTGAAACATAACAGTAGGAGTAGGTAACAAAATACGTAACTAAACAAAAATTAATTTTAATAATTACAAAAACATTAATTACAAAAACTTTTAAAATCTAATCCTATGCGTACAAGGTACAGCCAATCTTCTATTTATAAAATGATGCTGATAATAGTCCACTGCACTTGTACACAAACACACGCGAATGTCACCAAGGAAGAATGTAACGCACAACACGCTTAGTCACTGCATGTAGACTGTCTCGGGCTCAGGGCTAAGCCCGAGAGACACTTACATTGAACATATATGGGACCCGGCAGGGAGGGGGAACTGTCTGCGTGACGTCAACCATCCTTGACGCTAAGCTACATGCTGTATCGCCAGGGCTAGTTTGAAATCAGCCCCGGCCGCCTGGTTTCTACTCTCAGTCGCCGCGCAAACATGCTTTTGCTTTACATATTCACGCGCTGTTTTCATATTAATTCAGTGTTTATTTTAATGAACTAATATTTTCTTTTTCTGAATTATTGGTGGGGCTCAGCCCCACCTGCCCTTATGGACGCGCCGCCACTGCAAACAATTATCTTAACCCGCAAATATGCCATTCGTGAAACACTAGCTAATAATAATAACACACCATTCATATACTAGGTATCGAGTTTACAAGACAGACTGGATTGAGCGGTATCAGCAACTAAAGCAAGTTACTTTTATATTAACAACCCCAAACCCTAAATTCAAACCTAAAATACTATGTTTTGCTCACTCAGTATGTTGTCTTCAATACGGCATAGTCCGTCCCTCACTCGACTCGTGATACCTCTTCCAGACGTTCTAATGATCCAAATTCCGATCTGTATAGAGATTCATTTTACACAACCGAGTTTACATTTCCGGCTCAGTGTCTATCTTGCATAACTCAATGCCTTCACATCAAATATACTAACTCTATAATTAATATAACTAAACCTACCCTCAACTAATCCTAACACTGTCTACGTTGTTACAATTCAAATATTTCCCTAACTCTGTAAATAAAATAAGAACGAAATTAAAAATACGTATTGGAGCGAGAGAGATAGAAGTCAAATTGGAATGTCATTCATTTAGTTAATCCGTCATACACGCCCGACACCTAGCGACAATTATGCGCAACACTAAATACTACAACGAAAAGGTACAATCAAATCACGACTTTCAACTCGAATTCATTAAAATAAAATTACAAAACGAATCTGTAGACCTACATTTCCTACATCAAAAATATTCAAAACTAAATTCTGCATCCAGGAAAGCTAGAATAACAACATAAAACCAAGTCAATCGACAAAGATTTACGTTAAAATGCAAGGAGAAACTAGGCCTATCTAATTACAAATCGAAGAGAAGTTGGCAGAATAAATCCGATTACAAGAAAAATACATTCTTATTAGAAAATTAAACCAGACCTACGAAAAGAACCAATTTTTTACATCTCAAATGTCTTTGGTCTAAATCTAAAATAAACGCCGATAGGCTATTATAAATATAAAACCGAAGCCTCGACCGACAAAATTTAATCGTAAGCGGATATTTCATTTATGTAAACTCCTCCCACAAAACGCTGTGATTGGTCCACGTAATTCTTGCCACCAAATGAAAAAATACGAAGAATAAGATATATACATTCTAGAAATTAGATAGCAATTATTGTAATAAGGAGTTATTTAAGTGTTTTCTATAATTTAACTGTTTAAAATCATATTAAATTTCATTGTAAAACATTGTTATGTATCAAAACAAATCCACAATTAAATAAAGACATAATTCCAATAAATCACACTTCACGACTCCCAAACACCTCTATTACATTAACAAACCCAAATCCCAGAAGATATGAAAATTCATCAGGCGTTATTATCCATTTCCTGGAAAGGTAGAGAAGCCCCAAAAGAAGGACATTGTTAAGTTGGCCACTGAATAGTGCAGTTGATACAACTTTGGCTGTTGAAATTTAAAGAAAAGAATCGGTATTTGAATAAATATGAAGCTTATGAAGCTCAGTGTTTTTCCTTTAGAACAATTATTATCAAATTCTAATCTACAAGAACTAATAACCAATTGGGTGAGAACTTTTCCATTTAACTAGGCCTAGTCTATTTTAAGATCCAACCACCAAACCAGTTACCTTAGAGGATCACTCATCTGTTTAAAGTAGACTGTGAATAATAATATATATATATGTTATGCATATAGATTTACCAAGAACCTTTGAACTTTAAATTATCGTAAATTCAGTGATCCATTATAATACTAAATCCATTAACCAAATAACCTTTTTGACGATTCCATATAATCTTGCTCTCATTAATTTTGTACATATGTTAGTTGTGTTATCTATAATCAAATTTGTTTTCTTTTTAAATACTTTGGGAAAAAGACGGCACCAACCTACCGAGTTAAGATCTTGTGTTTTAAATTTTATTGAACAACAATTAATAAATTGTTTATCATCAAACTTAGTATTCATAATCTAAATAATATTGTTCTCTGAAAAGAAATATCATTTTATGTATTACCTGTAATAATACAGAAGTAAAAGATTGTTTTATAATTGTAACCCTTGTCGACCATCTTATTTTAATATAGATTTAATTGTAAAGTAAAGTTATTGTGGGTTGTAGTAACGTTCATGTCTTGTTCGATTCTGAAATGTTCAATGTATAATAAGTGTTACACGTAAGTTTTGTGTAGGGCCGTTTTAACAAGACTAATCTAGTCAAAACTTGGTTGTCGAGAGGTCGGAAAGGTGGATGTCACAATGGGGTGACCCTGTATTGGACTGAGGTCTCACGTGTGTCGATGGAATGAATGGTACCTTGGTTATCGAACCGCAAACGGTATGGTGAGATACCAGGTGACCTCTCAAGGAAACTGAGCCTTACCTGTACATGGGTGCTCTATAAGGAGGACATATTTTTATCCTGCATTACTTGTGTGAACCATTTGAAAACCCAACCAATCATATAAAATAATTTTTTTTAAACAAATCATGGCAGAGAACCAACCACCAGCTTGAATATCAGCCTATATTCCAGAAGAAGTAGTGGCCTCAGAGCAAGCTCTCTTTGTCCAATATATTGAAATTTTATGTCTTTTGCCGACAGATTTGAACCAGCAACCAGCCATCATGCAAACATTAGATTTGTTGACAAGGATAAAGATCTTTGCAAGGGAGGAAAATCCGGCTCCAAGGTAAGGAAGAACATAGGTAATGCTTTGACAGCTTCCAATATTCCCATTTCCAATTAGGAAGATAGAAACATAACTCCAGGACCAGAAGCCCCAACTCTCCCTAAACCGAAACATAGAGGAAGAGACATAGACAGTCTGGAGAACTCGATGCGCTGATATTGACGCAACCTATCATAGATTAATAACAACCACTGAATCTATGTTGATAGTGGTCGTGCTAAATAATGGCTTGCATACAAAACAATAGCTGATGTCACAGTTTATAGTTAAAGGAGGGGGGGGGGGAGCCAGCTTGAGGCTAAATGTTCAAGCCTAAGTCAGTCTGTTAATAACCTTGGTCTGGAGCTGTTGTGGACTCACTTGAGCCTTTGCCTTCATTAGCTTAGCTAAGTTCGGGCCAGAAGAGGAATTTGATTGTTTTGTTTTAATAAACAATTTGAAGTGAAACAATCGATTCGTCACCTTATTGAAGAATCTTTGAAGAATATTCTATTAACACACATACCATCCTGACAACATCTGGAAGCTCGAGTGCAAGGACACATCCTATAAGGAGACAAGCCATCGCAGGGGGAACCGACAGCGAGGAGCCCGTCACAAGTAGCCCTACTTACTATGACTATTAATGTGTAATCTTTCCTATGGAAACATTAGTTACACAGAATTGGCTGTAAAATTACTCAAAATATTTAAGTTAATAAATAGTACCTATTAGGAAAAACAAATTTTAAGCAACAATAAATAACTATTTTCTCTGGTAATAAAAATTCAACATAAAAGGTAAACTTTTGAAAAAAACTTCGGAAAAAAGCCTGTGAAAAACAAAATTTTATTTTTTACATATCCAGGTGCACTGCGGTACGGAATGCCAAAACGTGCAATGATTTAACAAACGACCCAAAAACATACGTTATAAGCAACTCTATTCAACGATAGCGAATGAGTAAACATACTAAAATGTAAATTGAAATGAATATACCACCAAACCAAATAATTAAATGGTTTTCATTAATTACCTCAGTCTGCAGTTCATGAAGATTGTTGGATTGGGGTAAATTCTTATCACCAACAAATTTTTTAATACTCTCCATATTATTGTATGACAGTAGAGCAATTTGAGTTACAAAATCTTCATAGTATGCTACTTTTTCATCACTTGTAGAGTTGCCCCAAGTTCTGTGAAGAAACATTCACAAAATTAATGTTTTTCAAACTTGAATTTACATTTGATACAATTTTCTTACTAAATATTTATACATATACTGTAGTAATATTTTATTAGTTACAAAGTGTAAGTTGTAAGCCAATGTAGTAATACTAAATCCCTGAAGATTTACCAGCCTTTAAAATTCAGTGTTTTCTTTATTATTTTTTAAAAAAAGTCCCTAAGAAGGGTAGATTTAAAATATTTTTCAAATTTTATAAAAACTACCTCTCTTATTTTAAATATGTTAAATATGGATTAAAGTTAACCTTTTATAAAATCAAAGTATGTTTGTAGAACTATAAATTTCTTTATCAACAGTTCTACCATTTTAAATTAAATTATGTATTAAAACCTCTTGAATAAAAATTTATTTTAAATAGAAGATATTTAAAAATAACAATTTTCCTACAACTGCTAATTTAGAATTGTTATACAGATTTCTTCCCACAATACCCAGCTCCAATACAACTTAAGACAATAATGTTGTTACCGTACCAAACATTGTTTATTTATTCTTAAATTAAAGAGTAGGACTGATGAACAAGATCTTACCTCATTACATAGTCATGAACAACAGATTCATTTGCTGGATTGTTTTGACAAAGAGTGACTGCTGGAAAAGGAACTTCCCAATTATGGAAATCTGTGTCCAGGCCAGTTATGGTTGGATTTGTTTGGAACTTTTCCCAAAGTGATACAATAATGATGAGAGAAACAACAAATCCGATAGCGGTGAGACAAAACCACATAAATCTAAAACCATAATCATATTAAAAACTCTTCCTTAGCTTTAAATTTTCCGCAATTTACTACTACTTTAGTGTAGGGTGCCAAATTTTTATGTTTTAAATATTTAACTTACAACAAAAATTAACAAACAGTGACATAAATTGTTCTTTTTTATTTGCTTAAATCAAGTGTATGACAGTACACTTAAACATTAATTCTTCACACAAAACTGAATCCTTATAGTTAAGGGAGAGGGGAACTATTGTATCACTCTGTTTATATGTAGGTAGTTTCTATACACCTAACTTTATAGATGATTGTTTTAACCCCAAAAATTATCTCATTGACATTAACCTTCTACGATTTGTTAATTAATTGTTGATTTATGAACGAAGTGGGCTGTTGGATCTGACCTCAGAATTGAGAAATAATAACATTGAAAAACAATTTAATCTACAAATAAAATAAATAACACCCTATTCAAAATTTTGAAAGATGTTTATAGAGCTCAATATAGATGAAAAATTAAAAACATATTTAAAAAAATCATATATCTATAACATTAATGATATCCAGGAAAAGTTTGGGAAGAGGTACTCATGAAGACCCAAAGTAAAGGGGGATGGGTAGTGATGATTCCCCTAGACCTGGACTTTTCTATAAAACGTGAAGTTGTATTCACAAATTTTTTCCATAATTCATGCAACTTTTAACGTAATGTTAGATCATAAAATTAAAGAATACCTTTCTGAGGAATAAGGGTCCATGCTTTTGGAATTACCATAACACTAGTTTTTTTCAGAATTGTAAAAGTTTCTCAAAAACTTTCAGAAACCACTTTATTAGATAAAATAGACTAAAGGTAGTTGACCACTGCTTTCAAATTTTTTAAATTATTTTTGGTTTATATAAAAAAAATCAACACATTTTCTTAAAAATATTGTTAAAGAATAAAATTGTTTACAATTTTATAAAAGTAAAAAATACACTTTTTAGTGAATCAGTGAAATTTTATAAAAATTAGAAAAAATTTAAGAATTTAGAAATTGTAATTCTAATATTTAAACTAGAAAAGTTGAAAGTATAACAATTTTCCAATAAATAGTTGTCAGAATATTCTTTGTACATATTCAGTTACTAAACTTAATACATTTAAGATTGATATATGTGCATTTTTATTGCTTCATTAACAAGATTTATATCATATATCATATGATATTTAAAAAATTGTGATTAAAACAAAGTTCATTCAAGGCCGACACACCATCCGTGTTGTGGACGTTACTTTGCCGCTATGAATTTAAAAGAAGGACACCTTGAGCCCAGATACCTTATATCTTATACCTTGTATAAGGTATCTGGGCTCTGAGGGTCAACCCATTTACTTACGAAATGCTAAATGATTGTATGATTGCTAGATACGATGCTTACGCAACAATTTTTGTTGCAACTTCAAAAAATCTACACACACTTCTATAAATATGTGTTTTGCAGTCAAACAGAATTTGACCTTATACATTGTCAACCCAGTGGCACCAGTTTTTCCAAACACGGATGTGTGCACTGGCATTTTAATGTATAAAACAATCAAACTAACTTCTCAAAAAAGGGCCGTTCGGCTTCAGCTATATAACGTATCCCATGAAGTGTGCTATGGTCAAAAAACTCCCTAGTTTGGAAGTGCCAACTAGTTTTTAAAAGCTCATATTTTTTCCATGGCTCTGGATCCGGTTGTAGACGCAAATGGCGTTGAAACATTTTTACACTTTTCACCTGAAAGAGAATTTGAAAATAATATATTTAGGTGTGCTTGTTTTCTCCAATTGCTTCGAAGTATGGTCACTAAGTAAGACAAAAATCAAATAATAGTAATATTGTTTAAAACTAAAAATAGCTCAAGCTTAGGGCCTACTCCAAAATCTATTTTCATGTATATTTTTGACAATCTTTCAAATTGGCAAAGTTACAATATTTTTTAAATGTTAACGGTACCCCAGTTATGATTTTTAAATGTTTCCTGACTACTAGGGTAAATCATAAAGTATTTTTATCCGAGTACCAAATGCTGATTGAATAGTCACTTTGTGTTTATATTCATAACATAAAAGGTACAGTAACAAAAAAGTTTTTTAGACAAAAAATCTACAATTTTTCCTAATTATTTTCTAATAAAATAATTTGTAGCAAATGTTGTCAATACGTTCTAATTTTACAGGCGATTTCAGTTGAGGATCCCCCACCTCGATTTCTAAACCCATTTATTTATTGACAAATAAAACTGAGCTTCAGGAAAGGTTGGTTATTTCTGGGATTATTAATTTCTGGATTATGTCAGAAATTGCTACTAATTGAAGTAAATTAAAAAAAAAAATAGTAATCAATCTTCAGGTCTTTTATTAGGTGATGATCAACTATGATCATGAGCTCACCTGCACTCAATCATCATAGGTGCAATTACAACCATTAATGCATCTATTAAGGGTCTGCTGTAGTGGCGGCCATCTTGGATTTGTATCCCATAAGAGCAATGTTAAATTTCAAACCATTTATTTCGTTTATTGAAGTGAAAACTTCTTTAGCGGCGTTGGGCACTTTTTGCTTGGGGAAAAAGCATTGAATTCGCGACCGTTACCACTCGAGATATAGTATGTATTATATATATATATATATATATATATGTATGTACGCAACGCGAATATACTACATAGCACTTCTTATTGGGAGAGGAAAAAGCATCAAACTCGCGACCGTCACCGCTCGAGATATAGTATGTATCTATATATATATGTACGCAACGCGAATATACTACATAGCACTTCTTATTGGGAGAGGAAAAAGCATCAAACTCGCGACCGTCACCGCTCGAGATATAGTATGTATGTATATATATATATGATATTTGTGTTATATGTATATTAAATACCAAAGTCAGCAAAGTCATTAATGTTTTAAATTATTTACCCTTATTCTCCTCTTATATTAATACTGGTAAAAATATAAATCGGTCATAGAAGTTATCACTTCTAACGTGTGGTCTTAAGCACACCCAATGTTTTTTTTTTTTATCATAAAATTGTTTGCAAGGTCTCATTTTAAGCACAGTCACAATACGCCGTTTTGTGTTTCACATTTTTTTAAATTTTGTCTTTTGTCATATAATTGACATTTTTGAAGTACCAAGTTTGAACTTTTGTCTTTACACAATAAAAAATGTATAATTAAAAGTGAAACGCCAGCCAGATCCGCAATTTTATAAAGAATATTCAGGTTTTTTTCAGCACTCGATTACAAATAATATTTATTAGACAGTGGGTACTGTCTTCGTCTTTGATGTCTTCGAGATTTGAAAAATTTTTTTTCGTACAACGATTTTTCAGCATTAGAACACATATCAGAACCGTGACAATTTGAGCACAAATTTGTACACTTTAAGCCATGCTTACGACACTCATATTTGTTATTACCGCATCCTGTTTCACAGCTGCAGCAGATAATTTTCAATACATTTTCGGGAATTAATTTTTGTTCTGTAAATATAGGTGCGATACCATTAACGTGATGTTTCTATCCCCAATCTGTAGCTGTTAATTGATTACCAAGCCAACTTTGTGTTTGAAAATACACCCTGTAACAATGTTGCTTAGCTGCTCCTTCAGTTGGAGGTAATTTCTCCAAATGAAATGAGGATTTAACATTAGCCGTTCGGTAGAGTTCAAATCTTAAATAGTGTAGATATGTATATATATATATTTACTTTTGTAAATAGAAGCTATTATTTTTAATCCATTTTCGGTAATCGTTTGTTTGTCTGCATTTGTATTGTAAAAGATTTCTGCAAAATTAGGTAAATGTTTATTGGGCAATAATGATTTTATAATTGTTTTTTCATTTCCCAGCAAAACTGGAAGTTGTATCACAGCCAGAAAAAGAATGCAAAAATGCTACAATATGTTTATGTGATTAATGTTTAAACTATTAGAGGTGTAATAATTCGACCACGCAGCTGAACCGCTGACGTGAGTTGAGCGAATTTCCAAAATTAAATTTATATATATTTTTTTGTTTCAAACAACTATTTGGGAAATTTATCTACACACGAAGGTGCTGCCAGCATGTACCAAATATATTGCCATCGGTCAACACGGTAAAAGCCGTGGATTTAATTCTAGTAATTTTATGGTATTTTACGTTTTGATTGTTTTTGGGGGAACCAGATGGGCTATAAGGTAGCGTAAAAAAACAAAATGTTTAGAATTATTTCGTATGTCTATTTTGTTATAGAAAACTTCAACAAAATTTAACTCTAGTAGACTACGAAAAATCTCAAAAAATTGTTACTTCTGGTCAAATATGTGGTCTACTTAAGGTAAATTTTTTTGGCTAACGAACTCGTCCAAGCAACTTAGAAAACCAACCTGCGTACCAAATTTGGACCAAATCGGACATAAAATGTGTCCGTTAGAGTGCGCACACCTATATACATGTACTTCCTGTCAATTGTTTTAACTAACAAACTCGTCCAAGTGACTTAGACAACCAACGTGTGTACCAAATTTGGACCAAATCGGACATAAAATGCGTCTGTTAGAGTGCGCACACATATATACATAAAGTTACTTCCGGTCAAAAATGTGGTCTACTTCCAGTAAATTTTGTTGACTAAACTACCAGTTCAAGCGACTTAGAAACCGAATGTGTGTACCAAATTTGGTCC
>JAGFPH010005189.1:0-14247 GCA_018207615.1 Philaenus spumarius
AAGGCTAATCTGTTTAACCTTGAACTTAAACTCTTGATATTTTTATAATACTGTAAGCTTGCATGATCGTTGTATACAGTAAAATGCCGTCCATACAGGAAAGGTCGAAAATGAGTAACTGTGTATACTACACTTAATAGCTCAATTTCTGATACTGTCCAACGACTTTCCGTATCCTTTAGCCTCCTACTGACGTAAGCAATGGGTCTAAGAGTACCGTCATTCTGATATTGGGATAATACGCCCCCAACTCCTACCCTACTCGCATCACAAAATATCACAGTTTCGCTGTCCTCGCTGTAGTTCGCCAATACAGGTTTTGATATCAGAGCCTCCTTTAATTTTGAAAATGAGTTCATGTGTTCTTGTGTCCACGTAAAGCATTTTCCTTCCGCAAATTCCTTCTTTGTTAGATCAGTTAATGGTCTGGCTATATCACTGAATCGGTGAATAAACCGCCTATAGTATGACGCGGCTCCAAGAAAACTCCTTACTTCTTTGTTTTTGTTGGTACAGGAAAATCACGAATCGCCACAATATTTTTTCCATGGGTTTTATACCTTCCGCGGAAATTGTGTGTCCCAGTACATCTATGGTTTTATAGAAGAAATGACATTTTGACGTTTTTAGTTTTAGCTTTGCAGACTCTAACCGCTTAAAAACTTTTTCCAACGACATCAATTGCTCTTCAAATGTTGTTCCATAGGCCACTAAATCGTCTACATAAATGACCATCCCATGGTACAATAACCCGGCAAATACCCTATTCATACTCCTTTGGAATGAACTGCTGCTAGTCTTCAAACCCATTGGTAAACGTGTATATTCGTACAACCCTTTATGAGTAATGAAGCTGGTGTATTTCCTATCCTCTGGTCTTATGGGCTGCTGGAAAAATGCTTGGTTAATGTCCATGGATGAAAAAAATTTTGAAGTCCCTAACGTATCAAAAATTGTGTCCGCTCTCGGTAATGGAAACCTATCTGGTTCTAAATTTTCATTTAGCTTGCGATAGTCTACCACCATTCTAAATTTGTCTCCAGGCTTCTTTACCAAAAACGCTGGTGCCGCAAATGGACTTTGTGAGTCCTTAATCACTCCTGCTTCTTTTAATTCATCCACCTGTTTGTCCAGCTCTGCTCTTTCTGTCATACTTAGTCTGTATGGTGGTAATGCGATGGGTTCATCTGAAATCATTTTTATCTCATATGGTGGCATATCCGCTTCCTCCAAATCTGCAGGTCCCCTCGCAAAAAGATGAACGTATTTTTCCACGAGTCTTCTCGCTCTTGCAAAATCTTGTGGTGACAATTCTAAGTTTATGTCGATTTTTTCACCCCCTAGATCGTATAAAGCGCCGCGCTCATCATAATTATCCGTCGAACACCCTGCTCCAATATTTAACACATCCAAATTATGATCCTTTGTCATTGAGCCCTCATCCTCTGTGCTATTAAAAATATTTTTCGTCGATTCACTTTGAACAATGTGTCCCCAACTTCGTTGAATGTAAAATATGACTAGATGTAGATCTTGGGTTAGTTAATATTATTTTTACTGGTGTGCTTCCACTCGTCGCACAGACATAAAGTCCTCTCTGAACTGACATCTCGTTGCTCTCGAGAAAATGGTAACCAATCCCATCCGGTATCTGTTCGTCAGTTCTTATCTCTAATTCAAGACTTGAATGTGGTTTTATTATAGTGTCCGTCTTGGAATATATGTTAACCCCGTTTGATATATTAGTTTCTTTGTGAGTTATATTATTCACATATTCTTTAAGCCAACCCTTATCTATCTTAATACTATGCCTAGATCCATTGGTATTTATTGCCACAATTTCCTTCTCGTAGTCAATTATTGCTTTATTATTAATTAAAAAGTCATTTCCCAATAATAAAGAACACGAAAGTTGTTTTACTAAGTATACTGTTTGTCTGTAAAACACCCCCTGTATTAAAAATTCAATTTCAACCTTTCCCTCTACTTGCATAGGCGTCATATCTGCAGACGTAAGTGCCACATTACAGCTCTGTAATACCATCTCGCTGGTTTTGTAATCTGATTTTAAACAAGAGATATTACAACCTGTATCTAATATTATAGCTATTTCATTTCTTTGAAAAATCCCTGGTACATTTAAAGCAATATCCGAAATTTTTCCGATGACAGAATTATTTTTACAGATGTTTTTATTGTCACTAAAGCAACTGTCAGCACTCCCTGATCTAGGTGAATATGTTGACCGCTTATCTGACTTAGTCAGCATATCACGTTCGTAGCGTTCATTCATTGTAGCGTTTAAATGTCCCTTTATATCAGCCTGTTTAGATTTATTTTCTTGATTCTTAAAAATAACTGTTTTAAGAATCTGTTTATCGGTTACAATTTTTGAATCTGCTGCGTGAAATTCTTTCAAAAACCTAATATGCTCCCTCTGAGCTTCTCGCTGTATGAGCCTATCCCTTATGTTATCTAGCCTTAATTTACAATCATTTATGTCTTGGTTTCTGTTATGATTGCCTACAAGATTTATTTCGTGTTTCCGATATTCGTTTTGCCTTCCAGAGAACTCATATTGTACTCCAGGCGTTACTAGTTTTTTGGATATCTAATTCTACAATCTCGAGCAAAATGCCCCTCTCTGTTACAAATAAAACATCGTTTTGTGTAAGACGACACCCTATTACTTCCGCCATATTCTTTACTACCTTGGCTGTGATTTGATTCCCTTTCTTGAAAATATACCTTTCTTTCCCTACTATCTGCTCTTGGTCGATCCCTATGAGTTCTATAACTAGGTGAAACTTTCCGTTCTCTACTAAAACTTGTATTTCTTGTTCGCCTGTAGTCAGGGCTTAAGTTCCTACTATCGGGACTTTCCCTGAAATTCTCTTTACTCCTAGATCTGTCCTTTCGTATTCCGAACCTATTCATCATTCCCATAATGATATCTATTTTTTCCTCCATGTCCTTTCCCTTGCTTTCTGTACTATCCATGCTCTGACCATTTAAACCTAGCCGTGTACGCATCATAAAGCTAGCTCTTTCAAAATTTTGAATGTTATTTTCTAATTTTTGTAATGTTGAATTGTCCAACATTGCTATTTGCTGCGAAAATTGCTGGATTCAACCCTTTCAAAATATGATTACTCAATTTTTCTTCTGGCATATCCGGTTCAATCCTAGCACACAATGTCTCGACGTCGGTTTTATATTTTATTACGGATTCAGATGTTAATTGTATCCTACTATTCAATTGCATTAATAACAATTCTTTACTCTCTGTAGGTGCAAAAGCTTGGAGAAAAGCGCTTTTGACATCTCCCCACCTGATATTTAAATTTTTTCTCTCAAAGTTTTCAAAATATGATAAGGCAACCTCATCTAAATACATTGGAAAGAAAATAACTTTTTTATCGTCCTGCCAGTTATTTGCTACAGCTGCGCGTTCGAATCTATTTATATGGACAAAAATATCTTCGTTCGGACATCCCTTAAACGTTCCCGGATTGAAAAATGGCGAACGTTCTTGTGCCATAGCTATTACGTGAGAATCCTCTTTCTTAGTTTGATTAATTTGTGGCGATACAATTACCGCTGTACTTTCATTAAATTCTACTTGGTCGTAAATATTTTCCTCTCTTAAGTTTGATGGACCTTGTGAATTTTTAACAACTAACACATTATCGTAATCCCCTAATGATTTGTTAACTTCTGAATCTGCCTTTAACTTAATTAATCTTAAGTGCGACCGCAAATACTCTAAATCTGATTGCACAGGAATCTCTAAACCTAACTCTCTGTACAGTTCCTCAGCACGTTCCCGCGTCAAAAGTTTTATTTCTGACAAGCTTAAAGTAATTTTCATTGGAAATTATGTCCGTTGTCAAATTGAAAATCTGCAAACACGTGCCGTCTGGAAACCTCTCTCGATGCGCGTTATAAGCGGATTCTCCGCGATGTCGTTGACAGTAACGGAAGTGTGCTCTAAAGCTGACGAAACAGATCTTTAATCAGTATTGTCTACGGCTAACTTATCAATATCCATTAGCTTTCCACAACACTTAATTAAAATTATCTGCACGACCTAATCTCCCTAAAACACACTGCCAAAAAAAACACTAATCGCCTAAAATATTCCCTATCTAAGAAATCACCGAAACACAGTAAAATATATCATATATTTTGCACACAGTTTCAAATTAAAACACATAAAATGTCTTCAAACACATGAAATACACTTAAACTACTTATCATGGTAACACTCACAACCTGTAACACAAATTTATACTTACGAAAATGTACTTAAAATAATAAATAAATGTTTATAATCAAATACTCTCACACAACAGATTATTAAAAAAATGAATGTGTGTAGATTAAATTTACTCTATGGAACTATTTTGAAAAGAACAATATTTAATAACTTAAACAAAAACTTTTTAATAGTAAAATTTTTGTGATTTAGATAAAAACCTAAAAATCGGCGCCTCCACCAATTTATTACGTAGGGATCTTTATATAAAAGGCAACTCGCTTAGCTCGAATTATTTTGGAGTGAGAGGGTCACAAAAACATATATTCAAATTAATTTCACCAAGGACATTGCAAATATATCTTTTATTTTTATTCCGTACACACAACTAAACACATAGATACTAATTCATCCAACAACAAACAATATAAATCTATACAAATCTTATGCCTAACTCTACGGGCAAAACTGAGTTCAAATAATATATTTACTTCCCAAAGTACTCAAATAATTAATTACTTTAATTTATCATAAAACAAACAAAACTGATTCTACTTAGTCAAAACAATTTCCCCAAATATTCACAATAAATGTTCCTACCTTAATTTGTCCTCGTGGCTTCTTCCGGTCAGCCCGTGTCGCCCCGACGTACACCTTCGCTCGTTCCACCCAAAAAAGCCTCGTCTCGAATTTAGTCGCCTCTATTTAACATCTTTGTCCCCACTCAGTTTTACTCGTCTAGCTCGGTCGTTGGCTTGCTACAAAATGCAACTATGCGATTTGACTTCATCGCGTGTTGCACCGTAGGCTACCAATAAAATTCTACATCTAATATAGTTAAAATATAAATGAATACTCTCCCTCATCTCACTTTGTAACAGGCTGTTTTGCATAATTTTACTAAAGAATTTATATATATATATATATTTACTAAAAAAAACCAGGAAAAAAATACTAAACAATTGATTTCTTGAACGGAACGTATATATAAAAGCGATAAGCTTAAGGCAGTGTAAGTTAATATCTATTTTAATGTTAATCTTATGAATATTTGCCCCTTTGGACTTCACGAATTTGTTCATTCGCCCTTCTGTCTTTTTATAAAAATGTTTATATTAAATTAATTTGTATATTTAGACGTTCGTCCTTTTGGCAAAATATTCTTTAGAACATATGGAAATTTAAAAAAATTAAAGTCAAATATCCAAAAAATGTCCCATTCTTTTACCAGCCTTAACGGCAACATACACACATAAATTAATTTAATCTTTCAATTGCCGTTTATTATAAGATTGTTTTTTTATCAAAATATCTACTGTTCCCATACGTTTAATGTTACTATAATAAAGGTGTAGAATTAATTGTAACAGCAAAGCTAAGACGGTAAACACAGTTAAAAGTCCATTCATTGTAAATAGATTCAATAAACATAAAATGTTGGTTCATCCGTCTAGGCCTAACCTAAAATTATTTTGAGTATGTTTAATTTATTTTACCTGTCTTAACGGCAACATGCATACAATAATTTTAGGTTATTCCTAGACTTAAAACTACCTTCTAGGGCTAACCTAAAATTTCAGCGATTGGCGATAATATCTGAACTACGCCGGACAAAATTGATCGTCTCTTAATTTAAACTAGGGGCTCTGCCTCTTGACGCTTCACGTCCCAACTCTGCCTCAGATGGCTGCTTCGCTTCGCTGGCAGTTGGAAAATTCGCTAAAGAATCTCGTTAATCTTTGGCTCGTTTGTACATAGGTTTGTAAAATTATGAAACAAGGCTTTAATATATTAACAGTAATTACAATATTAATAATTATAACCTCAAATACATGCTTTAGAAACGTGAGAGGCTTTCATTACGATTTTTGTCCTAACTCTACTATCTTCTGTCAACTAAAGTTTTGAAACCAGGCCTAAATATAGTAAAAATTATTGCAAGATTAACATAACTTCAATACTATGTTTCAGAAATGAGCCAGGCCTATATTACAAAATTGACTATTAGAATTTATCCATCTTTGCCAAGTTTATCTTTTTTTTTTGACAAAATAAATTGTTAAATCATGCCCAATTTATTCTAATTCCAACGTGCTAAAACAGTATAAATCAGCTTGTTTTTTTAACAGTAATTAAAAGCTATCCAATGAACAGCTGATTTTGGATCACACTCAATCTCAGTTCTATTCCCCTATATTTCCAACGTGCTAAAACAGTATAAATTAGCTAGTTTATAAACAGCTGTTTTGATAGCTTTATTTACTATTTCGTTGTTATTTTGTTAACCATCATGGCAACCCATAAGACCCTATGTTAAAATTTTTCAACTTTTAAATTAGATTTTCTCAAAAAATTGCGTTTCTACACTAAATGCAACTATATGGGTGTACTTAAAAATCAAAACTACACATAAATACAAAATTTTAGGGGGTTTGGGGGGTCAAAGTACTAAATCACGATTTCTCTAAAACTACAGAACGGATTGGAATAATGAAATTTGGTATGTAGCTTCCTCTAGTGCCGTTGGTGTAATGAGAAACGGTTAAAAAAAACGAAATCTTAGGTAGGGTTTGTGAGGGGGGTCAAAGTTAGTAAAACACCCCATAAGAAATACATAGTGTAATTTATATTAATTGATATAATATATTTTTTGTTAATATACATTAATTTAACTTTGATTTGTCTATCCGTGAAAAGCCGGATTGGGCTAGCTAGTATAATAATATAATATGGATGTGTGTTACATGCATCTAATATTTTCCATGGTAACATTTTCCTACTTTTGCAATAATTCTAAATAACCATCTCCTATGCTACTCTTGAAAAGGTATAAAGTTTCAACTGGGAGAAAGTATGTGGCAGTTATCTGGTACCGTTTATTAACTTTCTCCCCCTATACCATAGTATATGGAGAAAGTATTGAATTGTGTGTGTGTCTGTGTGTGTGTGTGTGTCTGTGTGGATGTTGTCGGACCTAGAGCCTAAACCAGTTGTCCGATTTTGATGAAATTTGGTATGGAGGTACTAATTCACGGTATATCCAGGCGTTCTTTTCATTTTTGTGAATTTTGAATTTTTAAGGGTAATTTTCCCATAAAAACCCTTAAAATAACGGAAAAATCAACTTTTCTCAAAAACCGCTCTAACGATTTTGATTACAATTTTATAGTTTATTAAGGACCTAAAGTACAATGAACTATGAAATTTTAATCAAAATCGTTCGAGCCGTTTTTGAGAAAAGTTGGTTTTTCCGTTATTTTATGGATTTTTATAGGAAAATTACTCTTAAAAATAAAAAATTAAGTTCCTTTAATGAGGGAGAAAGTGTGTCAGTTTCCTGATACCGTTTATTTTTATTTGTTAACTTCTACCGCAACCCGCGTTAAGGAGGGTCGTTCCAAAAGTACTGTAAAAGTACCCGGTTCAAATTAACGTATGGGACTTCATCGTAGAGGCAGCCGGGATACAGACTCACGAAGCGAGTTTTTCAGCCTATATCCAAGCGAAGCAGTCCAATAGCCGTGGTCATACGGTCGACTTACATACTAGCGAGTGGAACGAATAAGCGCGTGAGCACAGACTGAAGACTGAGGTGCAAACAAATTCTACCAATATTTGTCTACTACTTATTTTTGTCCGCCATGTACAACACGACATTTAAATTTGCAGAAAACTCCAAAGTATAGTTAGCATGTAACAACATTCGCCCCCGAGTTTTCAAGTAAAATAATATTTTTAGTATTGTTTATAAGCAAACATCTTTAATACAAATTGACACTTTACCATTTCTGTCATCTACGAATTACAGTATAGATTGTTCATAAACGATTTTCTGCAAATTACAAAGCACTATCTTCATAAATCGATGAAAGATAAGTTATATTGAATGGGACTGTTCCGTAATGGTATTGCACGCCCTTAAGGTAAACGCAAAACCAAACTGTAAAACTTGTATACGCCTTGTCTTGTGGTAACGAAACGTTATAACTCAGCGAATGTTTAATCATAAACTAAATAAATTTATATTATTTTAAGTAAAGTTTAAATTACGCTTGAGAACTTGTAAATAATGTTTGAAATTAATTTTGTTAACAAAGTTTAAATTGGTTTTCAGCGTTAAAACAAAACTATTCATCCTTAATATAAATAAATTAAAACTTTATCCAAGTTAATACTTTGCTACAATTGTATTACATTACAGTCGAAAGCAATTATATTTGTAATCAATATTGAAATTAATTTTATCTTTCAAGTGCAAACTGTTCATATTAGCAGAGAAGGTTGTAAGCTTTTGCTTCTGCTTTTATTTTCAGCAAAAGCTTTATTCAGTAACCAAAACAGGGTGTTTTAAGAAAGGCCCGGTTTTTAAACATAATAATTTATTGAAATACATATTGTAAAATATACCAAACAATGAGTCTTTATCAACAATTCCATTTCGGCCTAGACGAAGGTTTTAACATTAAGTTTTAAAATATTATTAAAAATACAAGAGTTGTAATAATACAACAAAGGTTTGACAGAATTTAACAATAGAGTACAAAACTAATACAAATAGACTATTATAAAAAAAAAGAAGAAGAAACATTATAACAACAAAGCTGGGGCTGCCCTGAAAACATTAAGGCTTGCAAATTTATAGAAAGTATAGTTGATTAGAAATAATAATACATTTAATGATAATAATTCTACCACGCAGCTGGACCGCTGACGTGAGTAGAGCAAATTTCCAAAATTAAGTTTATATGCCTATGTTTTAGGGTTTCAACCAACAGTTTGGGAAATAGGTCTTGAACAGCTGTCTGTGAGTACGCAATATATTAGTAGAATTTGTTTCCTCTACGCGAGTTTGCACCACTTGGCTTCGAACCAGGTACTTTTATGGTATTTTACGTTTTGGTCGATTTTGGGGGACCCAAGCGAGCTATAAGGTCGCGTAAAAAAACAAAATGTGCAGAATAACATCCTACATTTACAATTTTAGAAAAAACTCTAAAACAATTTCATTTTCCTAATCAAAATCTCCAAAAATAGTTACTTCCTGTCAAAAAACGTACTTCTGGTTGTTGGATTTTTTTGGCTAACGAACTCGTCCGAGCGACATAGACTATCAACACGTGTACCAAATTTAGACCAAATCGGACTTAAAATGCGGCCGCTAGTATATATGTATAAAGACAATTCATTTACAGTACCCGGAACAAGGAACAAAATTGACAAGAAACTCCCGATAAATGATTTTTGCATTATCCATGTCAGGTTTTGGCGCAATTTCTCCCACTCATAAACCCGAGTGCAATTTTTGAGCTATGTCATTCGAAATTTAATTCAATTTACTACAATCCTGTGGAAAAGTATTTCAGGTACAATCTTCGGAACAAGGAATAAAATTGATATGAAGCTCCCGATAAATGTTTTTTTCATTATCAATGTAAGGTAATTACGCAATATCTCCCACTCAAAAACCAGAGTGCAATTTGTGAGCTATATCATTCGAAAGGTAATTAAATTTACTATAATCCTGTGCAATTTTATTTTTGGAACAGACCCCGGAACAAGGATCAAAACTCATAGGAAACTCCCATTATTTAATACTAGTTATTTTCTGATAAGAAAATTCGGCTATAGTAATGCGGCCATGCTTTTATTTTTGTTTATTCTAAACAAATACTGATTTTAAATAACTCATTATAGATTGTGAATGAACAGATATGATCGTTTGTATTTTTTATTTTTTTTTTTATTTGTTGTTTTAAAATACACGGTAAGGTGTTGTGAAAAATACCATATATTTGTGTACATTTTTAATATTAATTTTAAAATTAGATAAGGAATTTGTTATACTTCTCGATGAGTCCCGATGATCATTTTACACTACTTGAAAGTTCAAATGATGTAGTAAATAACTTTAAAAAGTATGGCCGCTAACAACCGCTACTTTTTTAGAAATTATTTTGGAAGCAAATCTAAGTATGATAGTTTATAAATAATACATTTTGATTGTCCATACTCCATGCACGAACCAATGTATTTGAAAGCGTCTTGCATTTGGCTTATAAATTGCCGCTTAAAAATTGGCGGCTGCAGTCTGAAGAGGAAAAGGAAGGAGAAAAAAAGAATCCAGCAAGATTTTAGGTTAAATATGAGTTTAATTGTAAACGTTCCAAAACCGGGAAATAGAAACACCAATGATAAAAATACAAGTCGAAGGTTTTTAACTGATCCAAAACAAGCAGCAGAAATCACAGGAATAAATGCTAATTTGATTTTCCGTTTTAGGGTTATCTTAGAAGCAATATCAAGTGGACACAGAATTGACATCGAAAAATTTTCTGAGTACGTTGTGGATTCGTTGTGGTTTGGAATGTTATGCATGGCCCCCATGACTCCAACTGTCCACAAAATCCTTACACATGGTGCGACAGTATTATGTGCTACTTCCCGTAGGACAACTCTCTGAAGAAGCTGCAGAGGCTCGGAATAAGCATTTTAGGTTATGCCGTACTAATTTTGCAAGAACATTTTCTAGAGAATCGTGTAACATAGACATTTTAAATCGGTTACTTCTTAGTTCAAATCCACTCTTATCTTGTTTGAGACCAATACCAAAAAAGAAAACTAAACCATTTTTAAAGGAGACTCAGACTGATGAAAGCTATTCCGATGAAGATTTTGTATTATATATGATGAATTGACGAATAACTTTAGTTTTTGACATTTTTAGAAATTTACTGTAACTTCGTGTTCTATCAAACATTACAAAACGCTCAAGAAAAATTTAAACTTAAGAACATTATAAATCGAAAATTCATTAAAAGATTTTCACTGTGACATTACAAACTTTAGTTTTCAATATTTTGATGTTGCTTAAGGTAATAGAATTGAATTGCAATAAGAGAATCATCTCAATTAACCTGTTAGACTTAAATGTTTCAGGGCTTTACAAAAACCCTCATATTCAAAAAAAGATATATTTTAAAGAAAAACTACCGTACTTTAAAAGTATAGTAGTAGGCCTATTGCTAAATTAATGTAACTAGTGGACCCGGCAATGCTTCGCTATTGCTATTGCTTGATTTACCTAACCTAAAATTATATTCAGTTTTTGATCGAAATCAGTTGTTGATCAAAATCAGCTGTTTTAAGCTTTTCATACGAACAGCTGTTTTTGTGCCCCTGATAAAATCAAAAGAAATCTTTCTTCTTCTTCCTTAAGATTGACCTTCCATAAGATTAACATTGAAACTTTGAGGGCCACTGGGGCGTATCCCTGAGGACCGATGTAAATTGTAATGGGATTCTGCTCATCTACAGGACACTACCTTTCTAACGGTATGCGCGAATTTCTCCTACGATGCACACAAGCTGAGAAAAAAGGACGACAAGTTTTGTGCTTGCCTATTAATATATAGATATAAGCTTTACAGAAAGTTTTTGACAAAAAATGTTCTTGGCCAGCTAAATCCAACAAATACCCCATGTGCGATGCTTACTTGATTTACCACCAATAGTGTTTGCCATTACATCCAAGCACTGTGTACATCCAGTGCAGTGACACCTTTCCAACTTTGTCCGCTGTCTTCTTTATCCCAAAAATTCAGTTTTCTGTCTATTACAGTCCCAAATAATTATTTGGCCACAGGTTTCGCCATTACCACCTCTTTCCCAACAACCAATAGTTTGGAGAATATTTAGAATGAAACCTTTGAGTGAGTGAGAAACATTTTACAATAAAAACCTCAGTCCATAGATTCGGCTCTTGCTATACAAATAGGATTAAAGCTTACTGTACTGAGTTTGTGTTAAGTAGCTAGTTAATTGTTAGGTAGGTGGGCTGCAACTGTCATTTAGCCACCCTGTATGGGTTGAAAAACATTGACAGTTTTATTAAAAACTAGGGGATACCCCTGCGTGCTCTGCACGCCAACCCACAATGGAACCTTCTAAAAACATATGTTATATTTTATTTATAATAAAAGTGTAGGATTAATAATAACCTCAAAACTAAGTTAAATGTTCAAATCAAATTATTTCTTATATTTTATAACAGCAGTTATAATAACGGTTAAAAGAACCAGCAAAGGGTCATGTCTTCACTATAAAACCCTAACCTAAAAGCTAGAAATACAAAAATAATTGCTTCAAATTTTGAAATCAGCTGTTAATGGAAATATTGGAGCAAACAGCTATATTGTTATTTTTATTCAATTGGTTGCTATGGTAATAAATGTAAATCATGTGTTGATTTCCGACTAAATTTACAAATCTATATAATAAAAATGAATTGCTGTTCCTTTGTAAGCGCATCACTTGAGAACGGCTGGACCAATTTGGCTATTTTTTGTTTTAAAATGTTTGTAATAGTCCGAAATAGGTTTTTATGTAAAGAAAAATTTGTAAAAAAAATAAACAGTCTTTTTGTATGGACTCAAGAACATAGCGCACAAAAACAGCTGTTCGTATAAAAAGCATATTATAACAACACGTCATGTTTGTATACATTAATTACCATAGCAACTTTACTTATCAGTTTATTATTCTTCAAAACCAACAGCTTTTTTAGGTTATATTGACGAACATAACGCAAACAAAAACAAAAATAATGCCTACTATATTTTAATTTAATTCAAACATTGGTTGTTACATATTATATATAAAACAGCTGATTTGAATCAAAAACTGAACATATTTTTAGGTTAGGCCTACAATGAATCTAAACACGTTTATTTACAACCAATGGGCTAATTTAAAATCAGGTTTTTTACAATTCTTCACAAAACTATCAGTTTTTTTTTTTAAGATTTGGTAAAAAAAACAAAAGGTTTACTGTATTGTCTATAAACCTAAAGGTTTACAAAATTTAAATCTAAATTTGTGTAGGCCCTAGTATAATCTTAATAAAAACCATTTTGCAATTCAATTACTTAAGTCAATGAAATGGAATTACTACCGTTTAAATTAAATCAAGCAATAGCGAACACACAAATACGTTTAACGATGGTAAGTTTTTAGTTGTACCACATGTATCACTGAGGATGACGACTTTGTCGTTGAAACGCGTTTGATCATTAAACGTATTTGTGTGAGAATTACTGTATTGTTATTATTATTTTAAAATAATTCCTTCTCACTCGTCAAGCTCAAAGTTTATTAATTTATTAACCTATCTTTACCTTTCATTGTTATATAAGACAAGCATGTTTCAGGATATTTCTAATTAAACTGGGTGGAGGCAAATTTTGAAAAACCAAAAATCTTATTCGATATGTATGTAATATTGCCCAGCAAAGCCGAGCGTCCAAAAATTGTACCAGGATATCAACCTTAATAGGATTAATCACGAAGTAAAAATAAAAGTAATGTGCACTTATAAAACTGTGTATAGGTTGTATCGATGAGAGTTTTGAATTTATATTAACTTCTCACATTAAAATTAAGTTTGTCATTTTTCTAACAAACTAAAACTGATAAAGTCTAAAGTAATGCATTGTTATGGTACTTATTCATTATCCCGAACATACTGTTACTAAAGACTATAAGTTAGTTAGAACTTCAGGCTGGCTATAAAAGTTTTCAACATCAAGCCAGCAATCTACATAATAAATAATAACGATGAAATGCTGTTCCTTTGTAAGCGCATCACTTGAGAACGGCTGGACCAATTTGGTTATTTTTTGTTTTAAAATGTTCGTAATAGTCCGAACTAGGTTTTTATATAAAGAAAAAATTTTAAAGTTTCCCGAAAAAGTTTTTCTAATTTGGAAAAAAACTAAAAACTTCTTTCTTTCTTTTGTATGGACTTAAGACCATAGTGCACAAAATCAGCTGTTCTTATAAAATGCTTAGTAACACATGTTTGTTTGCATTCATTACCATAGGAACTTTACTTAGCATTTATAATCAGTTTATTGTTTAATATAAGAAATTTGTACTTACAGTACACCGTCTCGTGGTCCAAATATCACCTTATGAAGGCTACCGCGGTTTCA
>JAGFPH010005189.1:28209-42921 GCA_018207615.1 Philaenus spumarius
TTTAGTGACTTCTTCAGATTGAGATATAAAAATGCTAACTCTATTCCCCCTATAATTCTTTAGTGACTTCTTCAGATTGAGATATAAAAATGCTAACTCTATTCCCCCTATAATTCTTTAGTGACTGCTTCAGATTGAGAAATAAAAATGCTAACTCTATTCCTCCTGTAATTCTTTAGTGACTTCTACAGATTGAGAAATAAAAATGTTAACTCTATTCCCCCTATAATTCTTTAGTGACTTCTTCAGATTGAGATATAAAAATGCTAACTCTATTCATCTATAATTCTTTAGTGACTTCTTCAGATTGAGAAATAAAAATGCTAACTCTATTCCTCCTGTAATTCTTTAGTGACTTCTACAGATTGAGAAATAAAAATGCTAACTCTATTCCCCCTATAATTCTTTAGTGACTGCTTCATATTGAGAAATAAAAATGCTAACTCTATTCCCCATATAATTCTTTAGTGACTGCTTCAGATTGAGAAATAAAAATGCTAACTCTAATCCCCCTATAATTCTTTAGTGACTTCTTTAGATTGAGATATAAAAATGCTAACTCTATTCCCCCTGTAATTCTTTAGTGACTTCTTCAGATTGAGATATAAAAATGCTAACTCTATTCCCCCTATAATTCTTTAGTGACTGCTTCAGATTGAGAAATAAAAATGCTAACTTTATTCCCCCTATAATATTTTAGTGACTGCTTCAGATTGAGAAATAAAAATGCTAACTCTTTTCCCCCTATAATTCTTAAGTTTATGCGTAATAAAGATAAGCAACATTTGCTGGATCGGGCGAATAAATCTGTCTTTTAATGTCATATTGGATTCCTTGCCAGATGAACCAATTTATATATCCGAGCTGTCATCGTTGTTTTGTAAATCTAGAATGCCAAGAAACACTAACGAAGCTGCTTTTGTTTGGTTTAAGAATGGACACATATCATGGTAAATCGCACAGAAAATTCTAAACCTGTAATTATAACCTGTGAAGAAGATCTTGCGGAATTAAAAAACCCTAATATTCAAGAAACTGAGAGATCTGAAAACGACTACGAAATAACTGATGCAGAGACGGATCCGACATAAATATCGGATTCTGGTGCAAGAAACAAAAAGAGGAAAATTATTAAAGATGTAAACAAGAGCGGACCTTTAGATCGTTTTTTCGTCAATCAACTAAATCAATAAAATAAAAATGAACTAACGAATACAAATTATGTTTGTGAAAAAAACAGAATAAGTTTTTTTTGAATATTAATGGTATTAATAACTTTATGTATTTAGAAAATACAGATATGTCACACTTAGAGAAAATGGAAATTATATTTTTGTGCGAAACATGGGCAACAACGTCTAACATATCTAACTTTTCAGTTTTTGCTAATCGGGATATAATACAAGTAATTTCCTCTAAGAAGAACAATTTTGGCAGGAACTCTGGCGGTTTAATCTTGGGAATTAAGAAATAAATTATTAATGGCTTGTATATATAATCTCTGAAACAGATAACTGGATTTTTATACAATGTAAAATAAAAGAACTAAAACTAATTGTTGGAGGTGTATATATAAAGCCAAGTTTGAAAAGTAGTGCTATATTATACCTGCTTTCTAAGTGTTTAAGTGATGTAATTATTGTTCTATTCCCCGATCATGGACTTGTTATAGGGGGATTGTCACGATGATGAAATATTCCTAAATTCGACTATGACTGAACAAAGAAATTCATTGGATTTAATAGTTAATGACCGTGGATTTAGGCTGGTGCCAATTATATCACTTAAGCACTTAAGTGTAATACTGTAGATCTGTGACAGATTGTACAGCATCTTTTACATTTATCGTGGATGTAGTGTGATTGTTCATGTGTGGGTGAATTCATTGATGACTGAATATAACGGGTGTTAGTGAACTCTCTTTAAAAAAATTGTAGATATGCTCCTTGGGTCAAGACAAACAAAAATACCATATTTGTCTAAAACTCCTAGATTTCTGTCTGTCGGTCTGTACGTGTTTTTTGCAAATGGTTTTAAACTCATGATCTATTTAAGTTAGAAACTTGAAACTAGCTGTATAAATGTGTACATCAGTAAGTGAAATAACTGTTTAAAACTTCTTTGCTGTAACTAAAGCCGTTTCAAAATGGCTACCGTTTAAAAATTTCAAACCTAAATTACTCAAAAAACCGTAAATTTTAACGAAAAATGTCAAAACACCTTTTTTGTAGCCCTTTTTATTCCCTGTCGGATAGTGTAACTGTCAAAACAATCGGATGAAGGAAATAGTTACGTTATGTGTAATAATTGGTTTGTTCAACCCGGCATCCTACAGCATACCAACACAATAAATAAATACTACAATATTGTATGTACATTTTTGTCATTATCTTTAACTTTGTTAAATCCCACACTAAATATCCCACACGAACTCCCTATACGCTGACCCCGGGGCGGATCTAGGATCTAAATACCACCGGGGGGGGGGGGGGGGGCCCCCCTGAAAACATTTTGTAAAAAATAGCCTCTAAAAACTACATTTTAATACAGTTTAAAACTACTAAAATTATAACAAAGCTATTAGGAAAACCCCTTTTCATCACACTGTAACAAAAATAGTCACTTTCAATATCAGCTGTGAGTATTGAATATAGCGTTTTCTCTATCTAGATCGGCAAAATCAGCTGGAGATTTGTACCGCTCTCTAAATTTGTTATAAATTATAACACCAGTAGCTCTATCAATAATAATTAATTAAGATTTGAAATGTTGTCTTATTAACTTATTAGATATAATAACGATTAAAAAAAAGAAACAAACATGAGTAACAATAAAAACTACATATTGATACTATTTACGAGTATTAATAAACTTTAAACTTATTAGTTAAAAAAGTACATCAGTACGTTTATTCATGTACCTGTATCGGTAGTAGTGTATTGTGCCTATTAATATAAATTACAGAATAAAACACCAAAGACAAGATAAACTTTTCCTGAAAAATCAATGCCTATAAATTTTTAGAATTAAGGAAGGTTTTTATTTGATATTAAATAAAATTGATATTAAAATCAATTATTTAGTTAGTGCTGTATGTTGTCATTGTACTCCAGGAATGTTATTGACAAACGATAGGTTATTTTGAACAAAAATATATGAAATTTATTATGAATACTATTAAACACAGCGTGATGAAAAGTATCGTTCATCACACGGGCCATAAGTGGTTTTTCGAACTTCACTCATTTTCCGACTTCGGCTTCGCCTCTACCACGGACGATAAACTTGAACTCGTATTTCGGTCCTAGTGATGAAATATACTATTAAATCATGCTTTAATAACGACTGTTATTGCAGATTTGGGTACGCACTAAATTTAACTACAACTAATATTTTCAAAAAGGCCTAAATCATATAAGAAATGAAATTAAGTAATAATGTAGTTACACTAATGCTTCATTTTCATTTGTGCCTGAACGTATATGAGTGCCCCAAGAAGTTAAGCAGTAAAAAAACACAAAAGCACTTTCAAATATAAATTCTACTGACTTATTTCTTTGTGACGTTAGTCAGAAATAAATGCGGTTCACTTCACTTTATAATTATTAACATATAAATAAATTTAAAAACCTCTGTTACACATGCTACTGTTTTTCAGGTAGTATCTAAATGGTTTATTAATTTTAAACAAAAGAATTTTAATACAACAATGTAATTTATTTTAAAAAATCATAAAAATATGTTCCTTATTTAATGTTTTTGAATGTTCAATCACACTCCCATTTTTTAATTATCAAACGTCTAGATTTTTTTGACAAAACACATTTATAAAATTTTCAACATCAATTTCTCTCTCTTTTAAGATATTGGCTAAGGCCAGGCAGTTGAGTCGGGAATCCCCCATTGTGCTCCTCAGGTACGTCTTCAAACGTCTTAAAACTGAAAAGCTCTCTGCCGTTGCAGTGGTTACTGGCTCATAGCTCCAATACAATGGTTAATTTATTTGAATTCGAATTAGGACCAAAACCTACTTTTATAATACAAATTATTAATTACTTTGGCTCGCATTACAATGCTGAAGATTGAAATTATGTGGTAATTTTGTCTGTGTCTCGATAATTATAAGCACTCACAGACGTCGTAGAAAATCACGATGGTACCAAAATCTCGTAATTTTATTGCGGAGAGTTCAAAAGTTTTTGAGCTTTCTAGCGTAAGTCGTAGCGCGTCGGGGTCACGTTTTTGGGTCAAAATTTTGATATTATTGGGTCAAAATTATGAAAACACAGTGTGCGGTATCGTTTTATATGTTTTTGGGTACGGGAAAACTGATTTTGAGAGTTTAAAAGTCGTAGCGCGTCGGGGCCACGTCTTTCCTTCACAATTTTGAAAATATTGTGTCAACATTTTGCAAATTCTGTGTGGGGTATCGTTTCATATGTTTTTTTGGGTACGGGAAACCCAATTTTGAGAGTTAAAAAGACGTAGTTCCAATTCGTGTGCTTTGTCCGGACGAGCCGAAGTCTCGAAAAAGTGTTCCATCTTTTCACTAGTTTTACCGTTTAAATTGTACGGTAAAATGAAGCGACACAAAACCCGTCCATTTAAAGTAATGTAGGCCAAACTACAGCACAAAAACTAATTAATTTTGAGTTTTTCTAAAATTGTTTTATATATATTTTTTGTTTTGTCGTGAGTCTGTTTTATCTAGTGTAAGTTTAGGGGCCCAAGCTTAAGCCCGTTAGCATAAATGGTAGATCCGCCACTGTGCCGACCTAATTCTGACCACAAATACAATTATATCAATAGCCTGGAAATTGTACACACCTGTAGAAAAGGTAAACATAAGAACAGGTTAAAAGAAATAGAAATTTATAACAGCTTACGAAAAGAAACTTCCAAAATTTAAAATTCCCAAGTAAATTTTAAAGCAAACCCTATCTATGAAGAGATAATACAACTCAGCTGAATGGAATTAGTCGTTGTCAGGATAACCTGTTTGTTTTTCGCAGTTGGCAACCCTGATTATCAGCTGTCCAACATTTTAAATAATTAATTGGGATACGTATTCTGTTACCCAAACAGTTATACGGACGTTTTGTGTATTTTTATGTGTTGTTTTATTTTTGACGACGTCCCAATGGACGTAGAATTAATTATTGTGTGTGAACTGTGTGTGTTTTGTATTTTAATATGTGTTCCGTGTGCAGTGTTTTGAAAATGCGATCAATCGTGAAACAGTTGTAACACGTTTAATAAACTAGTTGGATGACTATGAAGGTAAGAAACATTAATATATGTAATTAATAGAGTTTCCTTAGCACATTATACATTAAATTAAATAATTATCAAAATATTAACGTGAAGTTAGTTAAGTAAATTCACGGTAACTTATGATTAAATAAAATTTACAGAAATAGTTAATTTTAAAATTAGATACTAAGAGATTATATTAAATAATTTGTACAGTCTCTTAAGTACAATGTTCATTTCAAGAATGTTCATTTCGTCACCACATAAATTTAACCTTTGTAAGTAAATTCAGTTAAATTTCTAATTGTTATTACATTTTTGAAATTGTAGCTATCAAGCCAGTGACATGTAAAATGTTTTACAATTAATTATACATTTGGTACAAACTTAAAACGTCTCTGAAGTTATTTTATTATAGCGACTTAAGTCGCCTCTCAAGCCAAGCAAATATTTATTGAAAAATCGAATCTGGTGCAGTCACCAAAATTAAGACCTTTCACACATCTTACATGGTGAATGCAATTAAAATGAAACCCCCTTCCATGGTGGAGGCTTAACTTTCAATCCGTCTTGCATGGTGGAGGCGATAAATTTAAAATAAGTTAATTGGGTGGTTACGATTCCATTGACACATTAAGAATACACTGGGTATAGCATAGGTGTTAGAAAAATAAGAAAACTTAATATCTGGTAAATGATTTCGATTTTATTGAGAAATGATTTTGAGTTACACATTAATTTAACAAACATAACATTTAAAAATATGACAAGGGGAAGCGATAATAAACATACAGGAATAAATAAATAAAAAACTATGCGCCACAAAATCAAATAAAAACACTGAAATGGAGAGGAATGAAAAAATACCTTAATGCAACCCTCGCATACCATGGTTTACCATGGGCGAACAATAAATACCAATCCAATCGAAAATACATGTAATAATTCACTATAATAAATTAGAAAAAGGTTCCCCGACAGCTCGGTCCGAAATCCGCCGAAGAGTAGTCAACATTTCAAAACCGAAATCCTGCTGTACAAATCAGTAGCCTACTCAGTCCTGTGTATCTTTGTTGCGTCAGTATTGTCTATACTGTCTTATCAGTTATAGTAGTTACTGTTTCCACAGGATATCCAACAAAACTAATTATACATTTATTTGTTGGTTTTTATTTATAAATAAACTCATTCCTTCGACATCGCGTAGTTTGATAGATATATTTTATGCACCATACACCATGCTAGCCTAAATTAGATTTGGCAGTAGTTGATTATTACCTAAATTAAATTTGTGGTCATTATTCTGATTATGTTTTTATTATTACGAAATACAAAAAGAGTATATTTTTTACATATAAATTGTCTAATGAACAATACGTTAAACTGTTTAAGTTGTACGCGATTTGATTTCCGAGGTCGGGAATTTCTAAAAACTGTATGTAATATGTTTTATCTTTAATCATATTAGTTAAAACCTGTCTATCATACTCGGACTTTTAATTTTTGTGATAATAGGGAGGAACGGTGGTTGCATCACTACCAAGATTTCAAGATATGAACAGTTTTATGGACATCAGCTTTAGAAGTTTTGCTATATTTCACTAAGTAATGTGATGAAGGGTTACATGTCACTCCATCGTTGACATACCTCTGTGAAAACCCTGAGGTAGCAATCTCATCGTTTGCAATTTCTCATTTGTTCTGTTGAAATTCACTAAATGTCAACTGAATTTATAAAGTATTGTACCAAACAACAAATATTATTCAAAATACACTCTAAGCGAATCGCCTTCGTGTAGTCTAAGTTTAATTCCGCATATAAATATTGTTTAACAATTTAAAAGCTACAAACATTACTACATTATAGTTACCCGATAGCTTGAGGCTCTTCCCAGTCGTTGATTGTACCCGAGTGTTGCTGGATCCTTTCATCTTTGACGACTTCCAAATACTCCGGACGATGAAAACATATAATACGATTATAATGAACATCGGAAACAATGTGAACAGTATTAAGTTCGCAGTAGCACTGTAGAAGATGTAGAAGATGATTAAAGGTACATCCACGCGTGGAGCATTGAAGGTGATAGGATCGTCGTACAACTGTAAATGGTAAACACATTGCAGAACAAGACGTGCATGATGACGTCAGAACATAGAGTGATTCTGTAATGCGAGGAGATTGTTGCAGGGGTGGCCATCCGGATTACAACGTTCCTATAAACATATGTCTGGAATGTAGCTTCATTATTAACTATCCACCACTAAATAATTTATATCTTCAGAACGACTTAATCAGTTGAGTTGAATTTTTTCCTTTACAACCTAGATTGGAAAAATCAACTTGGTCCTGTAACTCGTTTCAAAATGTCAGCCATTTAAATATTTTAAAAGAAAATAACTACAAAACCTTAAATGTATAAACAAAATAAAGGAGTAAATTGTCTTAGCCCATTTCGTTTTATAACAAAAGTTAAAACTGTCAAATTTAGTTGTATTTTTTTTAAATAAATTTGGAGTTTTTAAGTTTTTTCCGTTTAAAATATTTAAATGGACGCGTTTGTGATTTGAATTATTAGACCAAGTTGATTATTTTGTTCACACTAGATCTTTACATTGATAAGTAACTTTCAAAATTTCAACTCAGTCGAGTAAGCCATTATAGAAATATATGTTACTAAAGTAAAAAATGTCGGTTGTATGGTAAAAGAAGCATTTCCAGATTTATTTCCATAGGAAGTTTTTTATTTTGACCCATATGAACACCGCCTGAATTACCTACTAGCGTTACAGAATCACCCATTATACATTTCCCAGTATTCCTTTAAGTTTTTTGCACACTGGCAAATTATAAAATACAAAAAAATTGATACCGTCACATTACTGTCAGTTTGGTTAAAAAATGTACTCGTAGGGATGACATTTATATTGATTACAATTATTGTAATGTTTATGCCTTCATAGTATGTTAGTAGCCACTATGTATGTTTGGATACAAACAGATATAATATATTATAATAATTTACATTCGATTATTATGTCTCAAAATAAAATAAAACTATTTGCAGCAGAACGCAGCAGAGTTAGTAGATTTAAAAATATCTTTATATATACAATCATAAGTGTAAAATCAGTTAAGAATTTTAGGTTTTAGTCATTGATTGAAAATAAAAAAATTAAAATGTACAAAATTTTTAACTCATGCTATTTTTTAACTCAGATTTCCTTGTTAAACCTAACACATTTTAGTAAATAAATTTTATTTTTTATCTGCTTTTGGTTGTCTATAAGAAGGTTCAAGTTGTGGACCAGTATAATACCACAATTGCTACGCCTTGGATGGGCTAAAGCATAAGATAATGGGGCTTAGCGGATTTGAACGCTGCATTGTACCTAAATAAACTTTGTACCTAAATTTGTAATCACACTGAATAAAGCGACACTACCAAAACAAACATACTTATTCACAAAATATAAATTCAAAACAAAATAATACTCACGAAAAAAAACGAATGAAGAAAAAATACAATCCAAATAGCGATGTTGATCTTAACAGCTTTTCTTTGTGTGGAAACAGTTCTGGCTAGGAACGGATGACAAATAGCTACGTAACGATCGACCGTGATTCCCACCGTAGTCCAAATGTTAACTTCAACACTTGTTAAGGACATGACGCTGATGAAGAAAGTGACCCTTTGATAAAAGAGAAAATTACATATATGTATTACTGATGCAATTAGTGACATTTCAGTCCTCTGTCATAGCTCAACGGCTATGGTACTTGCCTCATAAGCAAGACGTCCCGGGTTCAAATCCCGCGGGGGACCATAAAATATTAAAAACCCAAAAAAACATGCTCGTTAGCCGAAAGGCCCAAAGTGGCATGGAAAGCAAAAAAAAAAAAAAAAAAATAATAAAAAAAATAGTGACATTTCAAATTTATATGAAAGCGTAAAAAGGGAGATTCAATACACCGGGTCTTTCAAAAGTAAGTTTACGTTTTAAATAGTTGTTGCTTCGATTTTTGTTTCCCAATTTCATAAAAAGCTTTAAGCAAGTTCACAAAGCCCAACAAGCTATATTGCGCAACAAGCTGTATTTAAAAAATGTTACGAAATTAGTTTCGCAAGAATTTTTCAAGTCAAAGGTATCATAATTTTTTGTAGAGTTGAAGAATATTAAAAAATTACAAAACACGTAAATAAACAAAGAATTGTTGCACAATAATGTCTAAGACATTCTTTTGCAACAATACTGTAGAAACCCTTTATTAAAATTTAATGTTGACAAATTTGCCCACTGTGTAAAATTGATTCTGATAAAATTATTCATCTTCTTTAGACTTTGCAGTCTTAAAATTATTCAGATATAAATACGAGTAATTTACAAAGAAGTATATGAGTGAAATTACTAATATTTCACAAACATAACAGATATCTTGGCATATGGTACAATCTATGATAAAATAATGCGATTCTTTTGTGACACTGACTACGATATTCAGGCAAACTATTTCACCATCGACAATAATATTGGTTTTTAAATTTTTGTGGAAGTTACATAGAAAACAGAAATATTTTATAGTATAAACTATTCTATGTTAATTATTACTTAATTTTGGTTGCTTTTTATTGATTACTATTACAATATTTTGTTTTGTTTATTCTAATAAATTTCTTTGTTTTTTTTAATAGAAGTAATTACAACTCGCTGCTATAAGATTGTACAACTTTAAGCAGTAAATATATTTAATTTCATTTGGTTAAAAATATAGTTTGCACTTACCTTATGTCAAGGCTTTTCGGATTTACTAGTTCAAGATATAGTCCCGTAGAAAACATCCCAATGTGAGCCAGAGCTAGGCTGAACAAGTAAATATTGGGATAATTTCGCATAGTTTTGTACTTAATAATAACCGCGCATATAAGAAGATTTCCTAATATTGAAATAGATGCAGTGACGTATAAGATTTGGTAATGAAAGCTTTTAAAAAAGTTGAACATGTTTTTTGCCATTATAAAATCAGTATAAGTGAAATTCACAAACGCAGAAATATTATTCTGATTATACCCAACTAGGTATAATTGTATAAAAACACGTGGCGTCAACGCAATAATAAAACGTCTATTGAAGGGTATTTCATGTATTTTCGACAACTCCATTATCTTGGTTGATAATTCTGCAATGACGATGGAATACATGTAGACACATATTCGTATAGTCAGATTGGTATTTACTCTGTAAAAGCCAGGAGCTACCAAATGATCAGTATTATTCATTTCCCGCATTTCTGTAAACGTTCCGTCTAAGGCATTGTATACTACTAATATGTTATTTAATATGTTATTTTCCACACTTTCTTCGCAGTATTCTACTTCTGAGGTTAACGAATTGGTATCTTCTAAAACCTTGATAAGTCTGAAAAATAACGGAATCAAAATAAAGGATATATATATCGATACTATTTCGATAAAAATTTAAAACATTTTGTAATATCACATTCGCTTACTGTTTGGTATAAAAAAAAGAACTATTGATCTACAGTTGTAGCAAGTTTAAGCGACACTATAACGTGCAATAAAATCTCATTAAGAAAAGTCACTTAAACTAGTTTCACACTGTGACCCTATATTCCAAAAACACTATATTCCAAGTATTATTTCTCTTTTTAATGATGAATAATAATAACGAATATGAATAGTAAGTATGTCTAGCATCTGTTTTATGGAAAGGTTATGCGAAAAGGTGAGTAGATATAAGTGCACTATTCCGAGACAAGTCAAAGGTCACACTGATAAAGGTCACACATTGATGACGGTCAAAGGTCACTGAAAGAAACCGAGTATTTTTAATGAGTCTGTCACCCAGGGATGATTGATGAGTAATTATGTAAAATAAAGATAAGATAAGTAAATAAAGATGAAAGTATGGCGCCACTGTGTCAAAAATCGAATCTACGTAAATATAGTTTAACCGGAGTTTGACGCTATCTATAAATGAATCATTTAGTAAATTTCCATTAGAGTATGATACATCTACCTGTATACGTCTTTTTTCATTTTTTATTTTATTTTTTTCATTTTATTCATTTTTAAATTTATAAAATTATCTAAGCAAACCTTAACATCTAACCTTAGGTTAATTATCTAACCTATTTAACAATTTTGTTATTATATTTCAATCCGGGAGCTTACATAATGAAAATATGATACATCATTTGAAGTCACAAGCGCGCGATTTGTAAATTATTTTACAATAGCTAACTTAGATTAGTCACAACGCGTGATTTATAAAGTATTTTAAATTAACTATCTTAAATTAGTAACAACGCGTAATTTTGAAGTGATAACGTCTGCTGGCCGTTGGGCACTTTCGCTTGACTATGTTTCTGAAATCCCGCGTCACGAACTTGTTGAGTAGACACAATTCAGAGTGTGGAGAGGAATTATTCGATACATAGTACATATAGACAAGTAAGCGCGTGCTTCCGTGTTAAAATGTAGCTAGTAACGTTTCAAACGTAATAATAAAGGAAATCCGCCCGGAAACCGTGCTCTTTCTTACCGCGACCGGTATACAAAATTACAATTTATATAATTTATATTTATCGCTCTACTACAGACTAGGAACGTTTTAACTGGTTACTCAAAGTGCCTTGTAATAGTATCGTTTCTCGGCATTTTGGCTAAGATAAAAGTATAGTATCTGTTCTTATCAGCTTAATGTGTGAGTATAGAATCGTCGAGTGTTTTAACGGTCTTCTGCTTTAAATATTTGATATTGTGTTGGTGCGGTCATCGGGGAACGTTGTTGTGTGTTGCCACCTGTGATTATTTAGAACTACCAGCCCATAGGCTGTTTACTCAGCTTAACTTCGAGTATATTGGACATCGGTGAGAGTTTTAAAGGTTTTTATTTGGCCGTTTGAACAGTTTTAGTATCATTTGAATACATTAACAGTTAATTTGAATAAGTCCAAAACCTAACTTCAAATCATTGTCTTATTTTTTAATAGCACTAAAATTTGTGTTACAAATATTTCGTCACCTCTTTTCACGTGATTTACTATATACATAGAAATTGATTCATAATATAGATGATAGTGTTGAATTTTCTTTGTTGGATTCGTTAATACAGAAAGTCGTAAGTACTTTGACAGTTACAATTATATTTATTATTATTTAAGGATTTTCCATAACTTTTCTATAACTTTTTTAAATGGAAAATTATAATTCTTTGATTACGCATTTTTAAATCTGATAAATAGAAAGGAAATCATATATTTTTTTGTAAAAATTAAAACTTTTGAAGATTAATTAACAATTTTAAATAATTAACAATTTTTAAGATTATTGAAAGTTTCTACAATTTCTTATACATTTTAGGAAATTTAAAACCATATTACATTTTTTTAGTTGAAGCTAAAGACTTTACTCTATTTTGAATTAAACAAATGGAATATCGTCAATTTTCATATTGATTATTTATAATTTGATATAATTAGATTATATACAGGCGTAAAAAGAAATACAAATGGGTAATGTATAATATGAGAAAATATATTAAACATAATGTTCTGCAGATTTACTGATAACTAAAAATATATTTAAATTACTTACAATTTTTAGCAGTTAAGAATAATTTGTTATTTGAATAATTAGTTATGAAATTTCAAAATATGATATAATATTTTTTGCCAATATATCAATTTGTGTAATTTGTTGATCCTTATTCTCCTCTAAAATTAATACTGATAAAAATATAAATCGGTCATAGAAGTTAACACTTCCAAGGTGTGGTCTAAGCACACTCAATTTTTAAAAATGACTTTACCTTAGCTAACGTAAATTAGTCATAATGCGTGATTTTAAAATTATATAGAATGTTATCTAATAACCCATTAGTATGTTATATAAGTTCTTCAGTTAAAATAACGAATTTTTGTTTTTCCTAATTAATTATTTACTAAAGGTTTTCAGAATATATATACAAAACGGGTTTCTAAAGTAAATCACATAAATATTTCTGTTGTTACTCAACATTGCTTTGATGGATACAAATATAACCGCGTCCACTTGGATACTTAAAGAAAAAAATTATAAAAGTTAAAAATATTCAACGCAAGCAAAACAATTAATTATTGGTTTAGTAAAAAAAAAATCATTAAGAACTAAGATTATAGATGCAAGAAAAGACAATTTTATATAAGTATAAGTATTTGAGATAAAAACACATTAATATTATTATTATTATTTTTGTAAATTTGAGTTTATATAGTTGTTATTTTTAATTTTATACTTTATCACTGAGAAGAATCGTTATATTGTTCAAATTATAAACTATCATAATTAATTAAAATACAATAATTATTAAAATGATACAAAATATTAAAAATTGTCTTAGTTGTTTTTTAATCAACTTTTAGAAAACAAATTAGAAAAGAAAGGAAATAAATATTTCTCGTTTAGGAACTATGGTATTACATCAAGTTTACTAGCCCAGATAGAAAATCATACATAGTTATACCGGGTGGTTATAAAGCCACTTCCCTCCTTCAACTTTTGGGGAACGATACTAACCTAACCCAAAGCATCTTTTGAAACAATCGGAAATTTTGAGTGTCCCCTAAAAATGGGGGATTTTGGGGGCAACTCAAAATTTTTAAATGGATAGTATGGTCATGTGATACCTCATTTTATATGTCTATTTAAGACTAGGAAAATGACATAAAGAAAATAAAAATCAGACCACCCAAAACCAAATGGCGGCCCTAAACGTGTTGAAATAAATCGCCATACAGTTGCTAAATATCTCGAAAAGGAAGTTTTTAGAAAAAATTTCAAGAGCCAAAAATTTTTTATTTTAAAGTATTTGACCTAAAAAAATTGCTTCCAAATCGATTTTGTAAATTTTATTTTTTACAAAATTTTCAAATTGGAGGAGTAAAAGTAAAATTTACTTGTCTCTTGAATTTTTTCTAAAAACTCTTCTTTTTCGATATATTAGCAACTTTGTGTCGATTTATTCTTACCTGTTGGTTAACCACATACAGTTGAGATCAATAATTTCTAGCGAGGATCAGGATCATTGTGCCTAACACAATTAACTAATGTCACTCGCGACGCGGGTACGCTGGATACCGTGTCAGTAGACACGGCAACTCACAGCTGATCACCCCTCCACTCCGCCATTCCCACATGTCAGTACACCAGCAAGACACCCTGCACGCTGCACTCTCTGATACAAATAATAAATAGGCTAGGCACAGTCACATTTCACATTTTCACTGCAAGTAGCGATTACTTTTCACTTTGACAGATCACCTCAAATTATTTATATTTTTTTTCTAAAACACTCTACCCGATTTTGGTGGTGTTTTTCTTTCTGCCACAATGACACCCCCCTAAGGGCTAAGGCTCGTGGCACTCGGGGCGGCCCCCCCCCCCCCCCCCCCCCCCT
>JAGFPH010005189.1:67673-81082 GCA_018207615.1 Philaenus spumarius
TTCATCGCGGACAAACACCGTGACAATGGATTTTTAAATGCAGATGCAGATTAGTATAAGATACTGTTTAGTATTTAAATATACGATTATATATCAAAGTAAAGATACAAATATTATCTTTTAGTTTCATTCAGATTGTTTGTTCAGTTTTCGATATAATTATGTTTAGACTCATGTATATTTATTGTTGTGTATGGTGTCAAATAATTTGTTTATTATTATTACTTTTTAAAGCGAAAAGTATATACATAGATATGTTACAACCGATGTTTAAATACTTACAGTAAACATTTTTCGTTGATTTTTGTTTGTGTTTGTTTTTAGTTTTTCAATCTAGCCTAAAAAATACGTTGGTTATATAGGCTAACTCAATAATAAACTGATTATAAATTTGCTAAGTGACAAATAAATAAAATACAAACACTGTTTTAATCCAAATATAGTTTTATTGTAAACCAGTACGGTTTAATTAAAATCAGATTATTAAAACATTATTACCACTGAACACTGTTAATCTTTTGAAGTTTATTGTCAAACGTAAAATCAATTATAGCTTTTATTATTACACATTAACTTGTTTAATTTGCACGCACTATAATTTAGTTGTGCTTCTAAATCAACCAACCGAACATTTTGATTGCAACTGCTTTATGCTAAATTAATTAAATAAACAATTTACGTTATGTACAGTAAAAAGCGTTTGTTAACGGACATTGATATTTAGTTTCAAACAACTTTCACTATAAGTTTGATTGAAGTAATTTGAATTATAGAAATTAGTTTGAAAATGACACCTAATCCTTTTTGTAATCTAAGGTTGATAAAATGGGCGAAAACAAACAAAAATTATCTCAATAATCTAACAAAAAAGAATTAAGTCACTTACAATAATACAAAATGTGTTAAAAAAAAATTATTGACTTATTCTTGTAGGAAATACTTTTCACTACTGTAATAGTAAATACAACTTTTAATTGTGTTTATTATAACAATAATTAAAGAAGTCAAAACTGTGGTTTCATATGGTTCAATTTGTGGTGGTTTTGCATTGCACGCCCAGACCCTTTGACGGGTAGAGATCAAATTTTTGCATAGGAACTTGTGATTAATTATCTCAAGAGGAAATGCCGTACAAAACATTTCGATTTAAAAATTATATTTGATTGGTTGAAATTGGTAAAAATTATATTTAATCTAACTTACAACTATACTCTTTTAATCGCCATGGGAATACGGTAGAGAGCTGAAATGTCGACCGAGCAACACTCAGTATTTTTTAGAATTGTTTTTTTTTTTTAGGAAAATGTTTGTAAATACGAAACGCATACTGAATAAATATGAATATTTTTCCATCTTCCGTACATACGAACTGTTTATTTAAATAATTAAAAAAAAAACATGAGAGTAATTAGTTCTAACATATTATTAGAGATTTTTTGCAGATATAAAACCTAGCGCATTCGGATACTGACGTCCAAAAACCTCTATAGGTACACGTAGGTTATGTAACCTATCCAACGAATAGGCCATATTTGATATTGTTTATGTATTTTAGAAATGACAAATAATTATTATAATCATTAGATAATTTATATTACCTTTATAGAAATGCAAATAATGCAGAAACTGGTGTAAAGGTTTTCAGAACGGTTAATAACAGCACAAAAATAATGTTTTAGTTACGTTTGATGTTTGAATAAAGAAATAAGTTGAAAAGTATTCCATCTGGTTCGTTGTTAATGATTTACGTTTGTTAAATAGCATATAAACATCTGGAGCTAAAATTAACATATTAAAATCTATTTGTAAAACATCTATAATGTAATCTATTCGCCTGTACTTAGTGTCTTCAAAGGTGGTATATAAAAGAAGTTAAGAGTTTAAATTGTATGCTCATTTTTGCAAACATAAGACTTAGCGCATTCGATTCCTGAAGTCAAAAAACCACTATATGCAAATTTCCATCAAAATCGTCAGAGCCGTTAGCGAGATCCCCGAAATAAATTTATAAACAAACATGCAAGAATTGCTTGTTTAATAAGAGAAGATATCTTGATTTTCAATTTACATAAAACTTCTGAAGAATCAATTTGGTTAAAGAAACCGGAGGAGCTAGATTTAAGTTTAAGGGCCAATTTGTCAGGATTAGAGCCCCTCCAGGACGGCATGTATAAATCTAACGCAGGAATCGATGCCTTTAAATTAGCATTGGTTGGAGCTGTTTTTTCAAACCTAATGCGGCAATGAACGCTTCCCGCTAGTTAAAACAACTCACGTATATAGTGAGGTAATAAAGCATCTTTCCCCACATGAACTTTTGTTCAAACTTATAATAATGAATCTTTTGGAAATTTAAATTTCTTTTATAATAGTGTGGAGTTTTGATCTGTTCCCGGAACTGGGAATTTTGGCGATCTTCTAAATTTTCAAATAGGAACCTGCATCTAGTAACGTGTAGAATTAAATTACATAAATTCACCAAATTAATAGAGCTCGCGGAACCTTCTATCCAAAACCATTTGGAATTTTCAAATTTAATTTTACAAAAACAATCTTCCTTACTAAAAAAAAAACACAAATTTTTCAGGAGGTAAATTAAACTAATTTTCCAGCTTGGAACAACAACGTTTCCGCTATTTACGTATTCAGACTTTCACTAAAATTTTTTATACAGTGTTCATACAGCGACCCAGTCTTATAGTAGTACCATAGATCATGAATAATAAATAGATCTTGCATCCATACGGCAGCAGTGTGGCGAAAATTAGGTTGTAGGGAAAAAAGTGCACGATCGCGAAATAGCGCTAGGGAGAAATCATTGGTAGCATTGGTGTTTCACACAGCTTCCATCGTTTCCCCAATAGATAGCGCCACTATCGTCGCATTTCCAGTGAAACGAAATATTGCATTGGATCGGAGTTCTATTAGGTTATCCAAATACAATGGTAGTACATATCTATGGTAGCCATGTACACCATACTGTAGCAATATGCTGACGTGGAATAAACATTCTAAAGCCAAACAATTAAATCACATAACGCTGTAGCGTTCAATGTGTCAAGCTATAGCACACTACCGCACTAACAAAAGATTTAAACATATTTTGCCTTTAAGGGTCGAAACAACCCCTAAAACAATAAGTATTGTTTGTTATCCTTTCCATAAAGCTAGAAAGCTAAAATTTTGTACATTTATTTCTTACACGATACATGTAAAAAGTAAACCAGTTTTACATTTTGTCACGTTCTGCTAAGAGGTGAAAATGTAGTAACAACCCCTAAAACAATAAATATTAATTAAATACTGACAAGGACGTTAGAAGCGCACTAAGAAAGGGTTTTAAAATATTTGGCCTTTAAGGGTTGAAAAAAAACCTAAAATTATAAATATTGTTTATAATGAAGATAGTCGCAAATACTGCATTTCTCGACGAGGCTAGTCAATAAAAGGACCGCCAAGCGTTTCAACTATTTTGTAATTAGATTCATGGACATATTCAAGTGAAAGTACTGATTCAAAGAGGTTGTACAGATTCTTGAGTGAAGAATTCTTCTGCTCTTCTTTTTTGTTTGTTATCATTTAATCAAATATTTTATGTTCCTAAAGCATAGTTTTACAACTTTGTTTATTTCAATTTTTTTTTTTTTAATAAAAAGTAATCATAGCTTGACGCGTTGTTTTTTGCTTTTCAATCTATTGACCAAGAAGTAGTACGAGGGTGTAATGGGGCGATGAAACGTGAAGAGCTTATTATTTCATCCCTAATATTCGAAGGGATTACCACCCTCTAATATAACTTCTAAGCGTTTAATAACTATTTTAATATTCCAACTTTGGTAATATACGACTTGAAAGTTAATTAAATCATTTTATAAGCTGTGTTAGCTCTGCCCGTTGCCAGGTATAGCTTTCAAGTTTACTAAACGTACAGTTGTATTAAAATGGTTAATCTATGTTATGTGATTGAATTGAGGACATCTAAGGGAACTTGCCAGGGTCAATTTTTTTATTCACATATTTTTTTATTATTGATTATTATTTTTCAGAATGAGCTGAATAACGTAATATTTTTTATTTTTTTAGTTCAATTGGAAGGTGGTGAAAAAGCTATTGATTTTACCCCTACACTCTGGTTTTCATGAAAAAATTTGGTTTTGAATGGCTAAACGCTCCAAAGCAGTTAATTTATTATCATACATATACATTTTATGAAGTAAAGTTTTCTCAAATTGGCTACGTTTTGTTTCTGTTTAGTGCCTGTAAAAAAAATAGTTTGACATCTTGACCTCAGCTGTTGTTTGTTGTTGGTAGCCCAGGTCATTACGGAGCTAACTTCTACGACTTTGATGTGCTACCGCTTTCTTCTATATCAGTAATTATTTTGTTTGTTTTATTTCAAAGGACGTAACCTAATTCAGTTTTTTATCTTCATGTTTGATGAAAATGTGTTGCTTAGCTGCAAAAACAAACAGGACTTTGCACGTTTGTAGGCCTATGTTTAGGCTAAGCACAGGCCTAAAACTATGCCAGTTGTAGTGAAGTGCTCATATCTTGCTAATAAATTTACTGTTATTGTTTATAAATCAACAATCTACTGTCATAAGTGGCATAATGGTATAAACTGTAAGGAAAATCATGAAGTCATGGATATTTTCAGTTTTTCTCCGTTTACCGAAAATTAGGTTTTCAGGACTTTGATCTAACTTTTCTCAGCATCTAATAAATATATTGATGCCGAATTTTTTGTGCTTTCTTACAACATGGTCTTCTAGTGCGCTACATGAGATTTTCAAAACAATCCTCTTAATTTGCTAAAAAAAAATTTATGAAAATTTTAACCGATAAATTACAAATTATTTTTGAAAAGATAAAAAATACGTAGAAATAAAATTTTACAAAAATGTCACTAGAAAAACTATGATTAAAAAAATGTTAAAAAATGTATTGCCCTGATAGCCGGTTTCACCATCATCCGTTAAATACGCTTGATGTTCGTTTAACTTAACGATTGATCAATTTTTGACGGTTCGTTTAAATCACTAACGTTTCACCAACATCTAATACTGAAATTTAACGGCTCGTCAAGTTTGACAATTAATTGTCAAAACATAAACATGATTGTTCACGCTTTGTTCAAGAGTTGGCACCCGTGTTTGCAGATTTCTTATTGGCTACAGCTGTTCGTAGATCACTGTTGTCAAAAATGAAACTATCGCTAACTGACCCAGGCCCAGGCCACCTGACTACAATATTTCTTTTCAACAAGTTTGCATCCGAAACGGTTTGCACATTTATTAAGAAATACGATTTTCTATTCCGGAAAACTTTAGTATTTTACCCACCAGGAGATAAAATTGGTATATGAAGTACAGTCGATTGAACCAATTACGCCAGGAATTAAATTATAAAATTCTTGGATAATTGTCAACGCTTCTCCTCCTTTTGGAAATTGTATGTAATGTTGTAATGAAGCTATTGTTTGGATTTTTTTTTACATACCTACATACACTTATTTTTGAAACACCATTAGTATCTCCTTTTACAATTTGGAAAGATCCTGTTGCTTAAAACCTTAGCGCTAAAAGTAATTGTTGGATCGGAGTTGGAGGCCTATTTGCGATCAGTTGGATATTCTAATTTTGATTCAATTTCTTCCAGCACATTCAAAACAATATGTTCGGAAAATCTATATCGTGATCGGAATTGTTCGTCGTCCATTGAAAAAAGAGGTCATTTCTTTCTTGCAATGGCCGTTCAGGACCCACATTTTCTAAATATTCTACAAACATAACCTCAGCATCAAACTGTTCACTCACTGTTAACTATTATTATAATTAGGCTAATCAAGATTTGCTATATTGATAAATATCTAGTGAATATAACAAAATCTTCATTGAATAAACATAACAAAACATCATTTTTTTTATATAGTCAATATTTTGTTTCGTAAATAGTTTTTTAGACTATTTAAATTTAGGCTGCTTTGAAACAATTTCCTACTCCTAACATAACAAAATTTTCCATTTTCGTAGTTTTAACGGATTGTCAATATATTTGAAGATCGGAAAACCTGTCCTCAAATTTAACGAAGGGTTTAACGTTCGTCTACGGATTTTAGTGTTGATGAAACGTAATGTTAGTGTTTAACGATTAGTGAAGTATTTGACGTTCGTTAAATGAGTTAACGAACCTTAGTGAAACCTGCTATAAGTCTTATGGTTCTTGAGAAAATGTGCATATAAGTTAATATGGAGTAACATAGGCGTGGCAAGTCCCTTTAACTGAAGTAGAATATTTGTACTTTTTGGATAAAGTCGGCACTTTTACTTAGTGTTTGTTTCATTACCTTACTCTGCACCATAATTAAATAAACAATTCGATCACTCAACTGAATCGCTGAAGCGTATTTCCAAAATTAAGTTTATATGTTTTAGTGTGGTTCAACCATCTATTTAGTAAACTGTTCTTCTCTCGAAGGGGTTGAACAGCTACCTGCACATTAGTATATTCCGTTTGCACCCCAGCCTCCAGCCCAGCCTCGGCCGTCGGACTAGGATAGGGTGACCAAATCATTTCCGAAGAAAACCGGGACAAAACCAGCCGGGTACGAAATGATCCCCCCCCCCCCAATATACCCAGGTTTTAAAAATATAAAATATTTGTGCTTTTATAGAAATTTATGTTTTGTTAATACATTTTGTTAGCCTCATTTATAGCCTATTGATAAAAACGAAAAGCACAAAATGTACTATGACTTACTTGGATTTCCGTTTAATTAGTGATATTTAATTTATATTATTTAAAAAAAATGATAACCATTGAATTTCTAATAAAATTTAATTAACATAAGCTTTAAATATTACTTAGTGTTTGCAGGTGGGGTTGGTTGTTTTTGGAGAAAGTGAAATTTTCACTTCTTCCAACCTTCTTGATCATGTCATTGTTCTTTGAAAAATAGTTGTAAAATTCTACACAGTCGGTTTTGTAGTTTACAGGATTTTAACCTTTTAAACCACAAAAGTTGGTTGGTGTTCGTATTGTCTCCACAAAATGCCACAAATTTATTTTTTATCGAGATCAAACATTTCTTTAGTACTGTATTCAAATTAAATGCTGAAATTTCGTCAGATGTTTCATTTTATTGTGTCGTATTTCGTTTAATTAAATGAAATAAAAGTTATAGGCCTACATAGGCCTATATATATATTTTCATAAAATCTATTTAAAACTGAATTCCGAGCTTTCGAGCGTTCCGTAACCACTTTTCGGGACACCGTTTGTTATGACAAAAACCCGGTACAATCCCGGGTTTCCGGGACGTTTGGTCACTCTCTAGTGGTCCCCAAAAGGACCGCCACCTAATAGTTTACGGACCGCGAGGTCGTATCTTTTCTACGTTTCGTGAAGCTATAAATACCGTAACTTTTAGTACATTTAGGCCTACACTTTTTTTTTACTTGTCACTACTGATCATAAAACCATACTTGATAGAATAAACTTTGAACACAAAATCTCACAACTAATACGTTTATTAACTCAAACGCGTTTCAACGACAAAGTCGCCATTTTCAGTGATGCACCAGCTACAATAGTCAAACTATAACTCAAACAACAACCATTTATTTATACAACATACTGTTTATAAGTGTAAAAAATTTGAAACTAAACATAGTTAATTGAAACAACGTCACTACATGCAAGATGGTTGCAGTCCAACAATGTTCTCAATTCAATCACATAACATAGATTAACCATTTTAATACCACTGTACTTTTAGTAAACTTTAAAACTATACCTGGCAACGGGCAGAGCTAACAAAGCTTATAAAATGATTTAATTAACTCTACGGTCGTATATTACCCAAGTTGGAACATTAAAATAGTTATTAAACGTTTAGAAGTTATATTAGAGGGTGGTAATCTCTTCGAATATTAGGGATGAAATAATAAGCTCTTCACCCTTCATCGCCCCAATACACCCTCGTACTACTTCTTGGTCAATATATTGAGTTTCAATTAAAATAATTTCTACGGGATAATAATATGTATCCTCCCAAAAAAAGCTTTTTAACAAAAGCAAGAAAAACAGCGCGTCAAGCTATAATTATTTTTTTATTAAAAATAAACGGTACCAGACAACTGCCACATATACTTTCTCCCAGTTGAAACTTTATACCTTCCCAAGAGTAGCATAGGAGATGGTTATTTAGAATTGCAAGTAGGAAAATGTTACCATGGAATATATTAGATGCATGTAACACACATCCATATTATATTATTATACTAGCTAGCCCGATTCGGCTTTGCATGGATAGACACAAAGTTAAATGGATGGCTTTGCAAAGTTAAATGTATATTAACAAAAAATATATTATATCAATGAATATAAATTACACTATGTAGGCTACATCTTATGGGGAGATTTAGTAAATTTAACCCCTCCAAACCCCCCTAAAATTTCGAAATTTTTGAAAACCTTTCTTAGCGAGCACCTAGGGCCCTAGAGGAAGCTACATACCAAATTTTATTCCAATCCGTTCAGTAGTTTTAGAGAAATAGTGATTTAGCAACTTTGACCCCCCCAAACCCCCTAAAATTTAGAATTTTTTGAAAACCTTTCTAAGTGAGCCACTATGGCCCTAGAGGAAGTGACATACGAAATTTTATTAAAATCCGTTCAGTAGTTTTAGAGAAATAGTGATTTAATAACTTTGACCACCCCAAACCCCCTAAAATTTCGAATTTAAAAAAAAATTCTTAGTGAGCCCCTATTGCCCTAGAGGAAGCTACATACCAAATTTTATTCCAATCCGTTTAGTAGGTTTAGAGAAATCGTGATTTAGTAGCTTTGACCCCCCAAAACCCCCCTAAAATTTATAATTTTTTGAAAACCTTTCTAAGTGAGCACCTATGGCCTTAGAGGAAGTTACATACTAAATTTTATACCAATCCGTTCAGTAGTTTTAGAGAAATCGTGATTTAGTATCTTTGACCACCCAAACCCCCCTAAAATTTATAATTTATGGAAACCCTTTCTTATCAGCATCTACGACCCTAGATGAAGCTACATACCAAATTTCATTCCAATCTGTTCAGTAGTTTTAGAGAAATCGTGATTTAGTAACATTGACACCCCCCAAACCCCAATAAAATTTCGAATGTTTTGAAAACCTTTCTAAGTGAGCCACTATGGCCCTAGAGGAAGCTACATACCAAATTTCATTCCAATCCGTTCTGTAGTTTTAGAGAAATAGTGATTTAGTAACTTTGAATCCCCCCAACCCCCCTAAAATTTATAATTTTTTGAAAACCTTTCTTGGGGGGCCTTATGGCCATAGAGGAAGCTACATTCCAAATTTTGTTCCAATCCGTTCAGTAGGTTTAGAGAAATCGTGATTTAGTATCTTTTACCCCCCCCTAAAATTTCGAATTTTTTAAAAACCTTTCTTAATGAGCACCTATGGCCCTAGAGGAAGCTACATACCAAATTTCGTTCCGATCCGTTCAGTAGTTTTTGAGAATTTGGCAAAACATCCCTCTTTTTGGACAAAAACCAGTTATTATTATTATTATTATTACCTAAACGAGAATTTTTAGAAAGATGCGGTTTTTTGCATATGGTAGAGTACATTAAGGGCTACAAATAAGCCAAATTTTATCAAAATCGTAAGAGCCGTTTTTGAGAAATTTAGATTTTTCTCGGTTTTTGGCAATTTTTGGGGAGTAAAACCCCTTAAAAATCAAAAATTTGAAAAAATGAAAAAAATCCCTGGAGATATTCCAGAACTACACCTACATACCAAATTTCATGAAAATCGGACCTTTGGTATGGTCTCCAGCTCTGTACACATCCTTACAGACACACGGACATACGGACATACGGACAGACATCACCAAAAAAACACTTCTTTGGGTTCAGGGAGCACCAAAACTAAAAATTCCACTAAAAATATTTTTGGGTTCAGGAAGCACCAACACAGATAATTCCACTAAACAATTTTTTGGGGTTCAGGGAGCAGCAATACAGATAATTCCACTAAAAATTCAAATCCGAAAATTTGGACGAAAACAATACTTTCTCCATATACTACGTGTAGGGTGGAGAAAGTAAAAAATAATTGAAATAAATAAATTTGTAAACACAATTTATTTGTTCTTTACAGAGCCTTAAATTAATAGGAATTTATTGCTATGAAAATAAATCACAGGTGGAAGCACCTTACGGGATAATAATTTGCAAAACGTATTAACATTTTATTTATTTATTAATGTAATCTACCAAAATAACTATTAGAATAAATAATAGTTCACAGTTTTAAAGTTGGTAGCAGCAGTTTCCAGCATGTAGCAAAATAATTATAAATAGTTTTAAATTTATCTACCAGGTGGCGCACTTAATGTAATCTACCAAAATATCTATTAGAACAAAATAATAGTTCACAATTTAAAGTTGTTTGCAGCATTGTCCAGCCTGAAGCAAAATAATTATAAATAGTTTTAAATTTATCTATCAGATGGCAGCACCTTACGGATTTAACAGTTTTACTTTCGGTGCTCTGTCGTTTTTCTCAGTGAGGCGGGACAAAATAAAGTCCTGTTTCACTGAGGAAAAGTAGGTTACTATTTTTTACTGATCTATTTTGACAATCGTTCTGCCAAATACTTAAATCATGTTGACCGTAGTTGTTACTTTAACTACTAGAAAGCGCTACAATAACTGTAGGAATAAATAATAGTTCACAATTTCAAAGCTGGTAGCAGCACTTTCCAACCTGTAGCAAAATAAGTACAAATAGTTTTACTTTCATCTACCTGGTGACAGCACCTTACGGATACAACAGTCATAATTCCTGAGCTCTGTCATTTTTCTCAGTGAGGCGGGACAAAAAAAGTGCTGCATCACTGAGGAAAATTAGGTAAGTATTTCTGCTGATTTATTTTGACAATGGTTCTGTCAAATACTTAAATCATGTTGATTGTAGTTGTCACTGTAACTACTAGAAAGCGCTGCACGTCCGTAATGATAAAAATATGCAGTAGCAGTTTCATTGATCTGTACCGTAAAGTGCTGCTATCTACATTGATTTTTATAAAACTTTGGGTTTATTGTTGAAAAATATTGCTAATTAAATTGGAATTGGTATCCCGGGAGGTCTTGCTACCTACATAATGTTGCAGTTTTTGATCTGTTCCATAATGTGCTGCTATCTGCAAAGATTTATTCAAACTTTGTTTTGACTATTGACAAAAATATTTATTGCTAATTATTGCAATAATTATTATGCTCCCACAGACCTAATTGAATATTGTAAACTAGATTTCAATCAAATAAGGTTATTTTAAGCTGTTAATTTCACAAAATAACTAAACACAATAGATTTGTCTTGCGGTAATAAAAGATTCTCACCATTTTTTCGAAATGTTTTAGTATTGATTCTAAAATTTCATTTTTGTTAGAGTTCGTATATTCTTTTTCTTATTTATTTTCTTTATAACTAGTATTTTCATGTATTGTTAGTTCTATAGGTTTCCTCTGCAGCTCAGCGAAATGGAGATAACGCTGTAAAACTTGTTGATATTTTAACCAATTTTCCCGATAGCTGAAGTTGGAATTATTTAATATGTATTTCATTTCTTTGAAACGGTGAATTAAAATATGTTGGCATATCACGTCTACAGTTCGGTGGTGGGTTAAACGAGTTTGCAAATGGGGATGGAGGTGACAAAATCGGTTCAGGAGAATTAGTAACACCTTCAGGTGTTCTTGGAGGTAATGGTAAATCAATAAATTGGGCTATCTCTGCAAATTCAATCCCATCTATTAAATCTGTTAAAGATATATCGTCGGTAAAAAAGGCCATTTTGAATATTCTAAAATTAAAGTAACTAATATAACTAACAAGCAAATATAGTTATGTTAAAAGTGTTCTTAAAATAACAAAAGTTAAGAATAGAAAACGTTTAAAACAATTTTTAAGTAATAGACTAAGCTAAGCTAAAACTATAATCTAAATTTTAATTGTTAAGTACTTACACTTTAAACACTAACACTAACTATGAAAGTTGTTTTCAAACACTTAATCTTAAACGTGAAACAAAACTTCTACTCGCACTTCACTCTATAACATACTCGCATAAAAACCAGATAAAACTGATAGCCTGTTGTTAAATTTAGGGGTTTATATAGTGAGAAACCGCTTTCTAAAACTCTGTACATTGGCATGGTAAATAATACAGATACGGGCTTTGGGGTTGTTATCGTAGTGTTAGTCATTCAAAACATGTGAGTCCTGTTTGAAGTACAGTAAACAGATAAAAAATGTCAACCCTTAGTCATAAAAGTGACTCACTAAGTCGTTGACCTAGATTACTCACTTGGTGTAAACTGCCCCTGAACTTTGACCATTAGATAGAAATAACTAATTATTTACATAAATTAATCTTTATTTAAATTAGATTAGAATTGTTGACACACTGGACCAAACTCCGGTTGAATTTTTATCATTAGACTAATATAATTTACATTCATTAATCTCTTATCTTTATATACTTACCTCATCTTTGTTGACACACTGGTGCCAGACTTTTATCTTTGTTGACACAATAAGCCAAACAATAGCACTATTCCTTATCTATGGCCTTTGGTCTGTTTACTTAACTCTTATATTTGTTTACTTATCGTTGTTTACACACGAAGACGAAAATTAGAGCTATTCCTTATCAGTGACGTTTCAAAAGTAACTTTCGACCGTCGCCCCACACCCCGGGGATTACTACTCTTAGCGTTTTTGTAAAAGAGAACTAGGATCGAAATCTTTGTTTTGCTGTGTGTAAAGTCTAGTCCACACTTACAAATATGTTTGCGGAAACATTGTTTGCAAACAGTTTGCCAGTTGTTTTCGTGTTTGTCATTTGTTTGCTGGATGTTTTCAAAATGTTTGCGAACAGTTCGGTAAACAGTTTGAAAACATCCAGCAAACAAATGACAAATATTTAACTTGTTTCAGCAAAAAACAAAACAAAAGAAAACAATGTTTTTTGTTTCCCAAATAAAATGGAAAACACGCAAACATGTAGACCAGGCAAAGTATTGAAAAATAAATAAATTTATGCCTACAGCTCCGATTTGGATGCAGTTTTCTGCATCGTTATCAGAAAAATACCAGGAACAAAGTCTACATACGACCAGTTTCGGGAGAAAGCGGAAATGCTTTGCTAGTGCATAAAGTTCACCTAAAAGTGCGTAACTTTTTTGATATCTCTAAAAATTTATGAAAAGCTAAGAAAATCGGTACTCGGGGTTTTTGGGGGAGCTGATCTCATTTCTGACCATACGAAATGCCCCGGGGCAAAATTTGTGAAGTTGCCACAGAGAATTGAAAATTTGCTCTCGGAGGTTTTTGGAGACGC
>JAGFPH010005190.1:0-26146 GCA_018207615.1 Philaenus spumarius
TTTTTTTTAGGGCAATTTGACAACATTGTAAAATTATGTTCGTTGCTTGTCATTTATATCATTGCATTTAATGCAATGTTGCTTTAAAGACTTAGTTTTGATTTGTAAACTTTTTTCACTTATTTTTTATATTTAGCCTATTATAGTTCATTTTAATTCAGTAGTCTATATTTATTATTTACGTTTTTGGTGTCAGTGAAGTGTTTAGTTTCTTTTGTTTAGTACAAGCATAGCGAACATGGTTAAACTAACCTGTAGTTTTTTTTTTTTTTTAATGTTTTCACTGAAATCACCAGTACAACATTCCTACCAAATTTTAATACTATATATTGCAAAATAACTGCTAGATGGAACTTGAAAGTTAACATTGGCCTTATGGAGGAAGCAGGTAGAATCGCCAAAACTCTCGTGACTGGCCTCCCTTCCCCTCTTAATCGAACTTTCAATGAAATTCATTGATTTTACCATGTTTTTCTGCATTCAAACAACTGAAAAACCTTATTTTTTTAAAGGATTAAACTCCATAGTTTAGCATGTCTTTTTAAGAACATAAACTGGCAAATATGTAAATCATGCCGGAAATTATGTAAATCAAAGGCAATTTTCGGCGTAAGATTTACTTTTACATTAAAACTCAACCAAACATTGATAACTAAGCTATACAGGATGAACTAAAAGGCTGGAGACACCCCTGTAACTTTTGAGTGTGTAATTGGGAAAAAACCAAACTCAGGTAATGTTTACTAGGTATAAAGATTTACTTTTTACGCATAAGACGACGTTGTAACCATTTCCAAAATGGAATATGCAAATCCCTGCCTTGTGACCCCTCATTTTAAAGGTATTGGTACAATAATATGTAAATGACGAAAACAAGAGGTCTCTATCTTATTTCTATCTAAAGTTATTTACCATTAAATACGAGAATGATTCAAATCCTTCTATCTTGTTAGTGAGTGATTGGTGAAGATCCAAATCCAAGGAATGTTTATTAGGTATTAGGATGTACGTTTTTATGTAAGGGGAAAATTTGCCCCCGTTTCAAAAATTGGAAATATTGAGGGCAGCTCAAAATTATTATACGCAAACCCCTGTCATGGGACCATTCATTTTAAAGGTATTAACAACAGAAAATTTACAGTACAAATTAGAGGCCTCTAGCTCAACTCTACAACAAATTAAACCCTACTCTATGATAATAAATAAATATTCAACTACTGATAAGACTTGAGTAACAATAGCTCAGACTAACCAAAGTCTACTTGTGGAATGAAACCACTTTTTGGATTTTTCCAAAAATGGAATTAATTTCTTTTGGCTGTTTTGGAAATGTTAACAACGTTGTCTTATGCGTAAAAAAGTACATCTTTATACCTAGAAACATTACCTGATTATGGTTTATTTCCCAATTACTCACTCAAAGTTACAGGGGTGTCTCCAGACTTTTAGTTCACCCTGTATATAACATGGAAACGACTAACCATAGTTCTTCTGTTCAGTATCACTCATTTCTTCGTATGTTGGTTTCAATATATTAAGACGACGACATTCCGTAAATTCAATTCTCAAAATATTTCAGCCACAGTTGTAAACTTGTCTATGGTTGAAACAAGACTGCCAATTTCTGAATGGCTCCGTTCTCTTTCCGGGTCCCGGGTGATTGACCGTCTAGTGTGTTCTTTATCATAAGACACAATGCTATTCTAATTGGTTCCGAGACTCGGACGGGCTAACTCTCGACCGAGCGAGTAGAGAATACCCGAACGTGCTTCCGAGACCCGTCCGGGCAAACTGTCGTCCGGGCGTAGTGTGTTCTGCCTCATGCCTCTCTACGTATCACCACTCGGACCCGGTTCCGGGTAATGCCCGTCCGGGCGATCTCTCGGATAGTGTGTCCCTAGCCTAACGTTACCTGATTCAGCACGTTGATTTAATTCAGTTAATTACTTTCGTTTATTTACGTTGGTTTATAACTAACAGTTTCCATAATGTAAACAATCTAAGTAAAAGCTGTCATGCTAGTTAAACAGATTGTTAATAGATGGCACCTTTCATTAGGAACCATATTATTATGAAGTATACTATACAAGTTTTTTTTAATAATTTTTGTAACGAAAACATGAATTTCATGCTGTTATTTTCGTCAATAGCGAAGAACGTAAGCTTAAAAATGATCTTTGAATAATTCATTTTGATGAAGAATTAAGAGAGATATCGCTTGGCGACAAAAAAATCCTTTGAGAAATAGTATACACAGTGTTCATAAAGTCCCTTTCACCCCTTTATTATTTTTGTTATTGAAAATAAGTTTACAAAACTTTGTAAATATATCTTGCGTTGCATAACAGGACAAATGTTTTGCCATATCTGAACCTTCATGATTTGGAGGACTTGAGGGGGATAGCGGGTTAAAAATTTCAAATATAAAAGGTAGATCATGTAATACACCATTGAAAAGCTTATTAAAAGAGAAACACAATGGCGCAAACTAGAGCTTAATATCTTGCTTCCTTCCAAACTAATGGGAAATCAAAGTTATGGAAAATGATATTGTTATTATATAATCAAAGCAGGTTATTAATTTGTTAATATTAGGAATAAATAGGTTGTTCGTTATTTTCCAGAACTTTGATTGCCCATTACTTTGAAACGAAGACAGTTTTGACAGTTACACCATCCGATAGGGAACCAAAAGGGATACAAAAAATGTATCTTGACATTTTTTGTTAAAACTTACGGTTTTTGAGTAATTTAGGTTTGCAATTTTCACATAACCACCATTTTGAAACGCTTGATTGGACATAATCGCTTATTTTCAGCGTAATATGTAATTGTTAAGTTAAACTTTATGCCAAGTTTGAACTCAATCAGTCAAACATTTCTCTAGATATATGAATTATTTTGTACAAACAAAAATGTGGATATTTGCAAAACGAAGTGTTTTCGGGCCTATATTTATATGATCTTTTTTTCTTATATTTAGCTATAGAAAGAGCTTCCCAGAGAAATTGCCGTATAGTTCTGAATGACCCTGTATATATATATATATATATATATATATGTTTTCGTTTCAGAATGGGGCAAATCATTGAACCTACTCTTGTTACATCTTAAATTTTATAATTTATTACACCTGAAATACAACTTTATTAAAACGATTTTTCATGTAATATTAAAATGCCGTTGGAGCATCCCTGTTAAATAATGTAAGTATTTTTTATGCTGTAACATCTTTAAATGAAGACACATTTGTCGGTCATTACGTATTTAGTACATACATTTTCCTTGTGGCACTATAAAAGGCAGTAAAATCATTTAACTATTAAATCAATTTAGCTACAGACGGCTTCATAAGATGAGAAATGATTTGGCAGAGGGCGGGTCTTGGCTACCTAACAATCTTCTATTAATCCATCATTTTAATTAGTGTGCATCCAAGCATATCCTTAGGGCCTTGCCCGTAATCCCCCCCCCTAACTAAGGTATGTATGGAAAGTCGGATGGTACCATTTATGATAATACTTTCAACTCAATTTTAATTAAGATTTCTGGAGTAAAATTCTTAGTTATATTAGAAAGGATACACTTTTGTGTAATGTTATGATCGGTTTTAAACAAAATCTTGAATTTTCTGGATAAATTTAAAGTTTTCTAATATACGTTTCATTTCATGTTTTATTTTAGCCATTGACAAAAATTTCATTTGTATGGCTATAGGCTACATTTAAAATAATTTCCAATCATAATTTAAAACAATGCAAAAATATTTTTTTTCAAATTGGCTAGTATCAAAAATTAAATCACCATCTATAAAATATTCAAAAAGTAGGCCGACTTAAATTACTTTTCATACTTTAACGCTTATAATTTCTGAACTAAAAAACATTTCTTTCGTATCCTTTATAGGGTAGAGGGATAATAATTTCCAACCATGTTTCCAAGGAAACAAGTATTTCTCCCTTTATTTCTCACACTTTCTGTACTAATACCTAATATCCAACATATAGGGCATACATGTTTCTTCTTCTTCTGACTTCTGTGTTTATTTCTCCTTGGCTCAATCATCTGAAAAATGCAAAAGTGCGAAAATATTATTAGCGAATTTCCATAGGAAAAATGAGCTATTGCAGTGGCCCTTATGGTGAGACCCAAGGTCGGGAGTAGCAAATGAGCACCGATCATGGTCCCCAGAACACGTTTTGGGGTGTAATTAAAATTCATATATATATATGTATATATATATATATATATATATATATTTATGTATATATGTGTTCGTACTCTAGCGGTCGCATTTTAAGTCCGATTTGGTCCAAATTTGGTACACGTGTTGTTTGTGTAAGTGGCTCGGACGAGTTCGTTAGCCAAAAAAATCCAACAACCGGAAGTAAGTTTTTTGACCGGAAGTAACTATTTTTTGAGATTTTTATTAAGAGAATGAATTTTTTTTAGAGTTTTTTCTAAAAATAAAAATATAAGATGTTATTCTGCACATTTTGTTTTTTTACACGACCTTATAGCTCGCTTATTCCCCCAAAATCGATCAAAACGTGAAATACCATAGAAGTACCCGGTTCAAAGAAAATGTGGTGGATTCTACCGTGGGGCTGGCTGGCGTGCGAAGCACGCAATGCTTTGTGTGTTTAAAATACTCCTAATACGAGGTTTGGCGTGCGAAGCACGCAATGCATTGTGTATTGAAGACAATCCCAATATGTGGAATGGCGTGCGAAGCACGCAATGCTTTGTGTTATTGAAGATACTCCCAATATGCGGAATGGCGTGCGAACAATTTTGCAGCTATTCAGCACCGTCGTGAATAGACCTATTTCCCAAATTGTTGGTCGAAACCCTAAAATATCGGTCTATAAACTTAATTTTGGAAATTTGCTCAACTCACGTCAGCGGTTCAGCTGCGTGGTCGAATTATCCCACTGCCCACCACAAGCATAGTTGTTTACCATTGTTCTGTAGCTACAAGTTCAACATAAAATTGGAAATAGAAGATTTATCCGGTCATAACTTTTGAAGTAAATATTAAAAAGTACAACTAATGTAGATTATTCTATCACTTTGATTTTAAAAATAAAGGAAACGCTGCAATTATAAACCATGGATTGTACATTTACAATGTTTTTAAATTAAGTTCAATCATTACTTTAGGGATTTTTTTGTAGTTGGAAAATAGTTAGTTATTTCTAACAATTATATACCATTATGCTCAGAATTTATTTGGGCTACATGTACACATTTTTTGTTGGATGATATATATTTTGGCTGACGTAATATTTATACAAATCATCTAACTGGTTCAGTTGAAAACACATTTGTTGTTGTTTTGACAAAGGAGGGGAGTAAAACAATGTGTAGGGCCAACATGCAATACGTTGAAAAACAAATTACAGTATGTCAATAACGCTAATTGATATCATGTCAACTATATATGTAAATCTTTATATTATATTACATAGGTTTTCTTGTAATATTTTAGTAATATTTTCCACTGGTAAGTGTGTGTGCTACATGCCGTTGTAGGGCAGAGGGATAATAATTTCCCACCCTAAAACAATAAGTAATAGATAGTAAACAATTTTTTTCTTTGTTTTATGTTTCTAAATTCCATTTAAGTAATTGTAAAAAAATGTTTAATGTTCCAATCTTTTGCCCTATAAAGGGTTAAGTTATATCAATATTAAAAATATAACAAAACAAGTACAATAAAGATGTACGATAAGTAACAAAAATAAATATATAATACTAAAATAAACATACAATATTAAACATAGAACATAGAATAAACAACAAAAAAACATACATTCGAATAAAAAAAATAAACATACGATATTAAAATAAACAAATAATAAACAAAAATAAACATAGAATAAACAAAAATTAACATACAATACTAAAATCAGAACTACAAACATCATAACAAACTTTTCTTCGTCTTACAAAGAAGACGAGTTCAAAATTGAAGGTAAAATTGGAGCCTGCTAAGAGATCACCATGTTCAAGAAAATATATGACGCACAAACTCACCACCGAATAAAACGGCTCAGCCAATAGCTGTCTCCTTGTTTTGGAAATCTTATAATTTTTAAATTTTTTATATTTTCAGGGAGCTTATTAATCTAATGTGCACCAGCTTGGGAAGGAAGTTTGCTGTACATACAACGAAGCTTAGGCCTACTTTATAACAACTTTATTGTAATTATATGATTGGTTCTAAATACAATATAGGCCTAGAATCTAGGTTTACGAAACCCAGACTTCTTGATAATTATATTTAAGTTTAGTTTTGGAAAAGTGTTATAACCAGGTCACTTAAACTTTCTTCGCTAATGTATAAAATTAAAACCATTTTAATTAAAAAAACATAGTCACAACCAACAACTGTTACCTCTTTAGGTTATGTAATAGACTACATTTATTACGCCGCTAGTAGGCCTACACATTCATTTTGTCATATTAAAAATCACAACCGACAGCTACGCATACAATATTCTCCTTTGTTTACATAGTGGTAATGGATAGGGTACAGTTTTAGGTTAAAGTGTTTCCATATAAAAACAAATATATACGACATATTAATTAAATGTTTGTATAAGGGATGGGTATTTCCATATCCTGCGCTATACAGATGAACATTAAGTGCCTTTAAACCCCTTTACTATTATTGTTATTGAAAATAAGTTAACAAAACTTTGTATATATCTTGTATTGCATAACAGGACACATTTTTTGACATATCTGAACCTTTATGAGTTTGAGGGCTTGGGGGGGGGGGGGGCTTAAAAGTTTTAAATATAAAGGTGGTCATGTAGTACACCATTGAAAAGCTTATTAAAAAAGAAACAGAATGGCGCAAACTAGAGCTTAGTATCTTGCTCCGTTTCAAAGTAATCGACAATCAAAGTTCTGGGCAATGTTTTCAAAGTTCTGGGCAATCATATCATGAAAGCATGTTGTTATTTTGTTAATACTGTATTAGGAATAAGTAGGTTGCATGTCATTTTACAGAACTTTGATATCCCATTACTTTGAAACGAATCAAGATATTAAGCTCTAGTTTGCGCCATTGTGTTTCTCTTATAATAAGCTTTTCAATGGTTGTATTTCATGACCTACCTTTATATTTGCAATTTTTAACCCTCCTTGCTTACCCCTCAAAATCATAGAGGGTCAGATATGTCAAAAAAATTTGTTTTGTTATACAACACAAGATATATACAAAGTTTTGTTAACTTAATTTTTAGTAACAAAAATAATGAGGGGCGTTAAAAGGGACGTTATGAACACTCTGTAAAAAGGAATCGTTCTTTCAGCGAATTTAATTAAGAGGAAATTAAATTAAATAAAAACAACAACAAAAACCAAGAGTTTCATTTTCGGAATTTTCAGATGTTTTTATTCAAAATAGATTTGAAATAAGTAATTTTAATCATCAAAGTTTTTATGTAGTCTATTTACATCAAATTTCTCATAATTACATTCAATATAAATTTTAAAAATTATTGTAATCGCTATAAAAAGGTATGATTTTTGACAGAAATCTTTTGTGTTTTGCTCCATCTTTTTAGTACTTTTAATTTTATTAAACATATTTCAAAGGGTTATTAGGCCTACCCATAAAAGGGTAATAATATATGAATAAAACCACCAAATTTATCCGTTAATATTTGTTTTATCCAGTGATTTTATTAGGGCTTAATTCACCCTTTGGACCAGAAATCACGTTTACCAATTTGAAGACCCGTAACTCTCTAAACAAATCGCTTTCCAACCTATGTTTATATGTAATTTTGTTTCAGCTGATTTCCATAGATTAATATAGTTGTTGCAGTGACTCTAATGGTGAGACCTAAGGTTGGGAGTAGTCAAAGAGCACCGATCATAGTCCACAGATTGTTCATATTTTGTTTTACACGACCCTATAGTCCGTCTGGCTAAAATCGATCAAAACGTAAAATAAGTGCTATCCTAAAATTACCACGAAAAGCGAGTTTTTCTGCTACGAGCGAAGCAAATCTGAGGGTGCAAAAGTCGGGGTTCAAATTCTTAAAGCCCAGTCCATAATTCGTGGCCGCAAGGTCGAGGGGCAAACTCGAAAAGCGTGTGAGCTGAATGAAGCAGCGCTTTGGCAAACAAACTCTACTAATTTCGTACACGCTGGCAGCTATTCAGCGCCTTCGTGAGCAGGCCGATTTCCCAATTAGTTTGTTCAAACCCTAAAACATATAAACTTAATGTTGGAAGTTCGCTAAACTCACGTCAGTGGTTCAGCTGCGTTATATTTTATACGAGAGTGGCACTACTTAGAAGTACGGCAGATTACTCTTGCAACATCCTGCATATTCTGTGCAGAACATGTGAGTTGCTTTTAGTTATTACTTTTTTCCTCTACTTTCCATACTATTATTACATTAGACTTTCAAAACAGGTTTTTGTACCTTTTAAAGGTAGAAATGCTGTTATTAATAACGAATATGTTTGTTAACTTATTGTAACAAAAATGTTGACTCTAAGAATATCGTATATAAAACTCAGCCACATTTATTTGTATTTATAAATGATTATATAACATAACTCAATACTCTATAACATTAACATTACTCTATACAATAAACATTACCCTACATTATTAACAATACTCTATAATTAAACAAATAAAAGAGCACTCTGGCGACAAAATTACACTGATTTAAATAAAAACACCAAACCATAAAACAAGAAACAACTAAATTGTAAGTTATGTTTAATACGTTACCCTTATGTACATTTCAATGACATGGTCATCATCCTCAGAGGGTTTTAACACTACTACATCCTCTGAGGATGATGACCATGTCATCGAAATGTACATAAGGGTAACCTATTAAACATAACTTACAATTTAGTTGTTTAGTTATTGTTTTTGTTCCTTGTTTTGTGGTTCGAGGTTTTTATTTAAATGAATGTGAATACTCTATAACATCAACATTACTCCATAAAATGAACATTATTCTATAACATTAACAATAATCTATACCATTAACTTCACTTTATAAAATGAATATTACTCTATAACATTAATATTACTCTATAAAAATTTACATTACTCTATAACATTAACATTAGTCTATAGAATTAACATTACCCTATACCTTTAACAATACTTTATAACATTAACATTATTCCACAAAATTAACTTTACTCTATAACATTAACCTTACTCTATACATTTTATAAGTATACGTTTTCAAAATGTTTTGGTAGGCGTAGAATTTGAAAATTTCTGACTTTATGGCTATACTATTATAACCTCTATATTAACTATGTATTTCTTAACACAGATGACACTTTTTTAAAGACTTGTTTTGTGCAGTTCTTTTTTACAAAATACAAAATATAAGTAAAGCTATTTCATAATTTACACTTAGATTTCGACCCTTGAGGGTTTATTCAAACAATCGTTAAACAATTTAGATGTTTAAGAACTACAATGTGTATGATTTTCTAGTCCTAACATTTAAAGTAGCCTACATTGGACTCATTTCAAATAGATCTAATAATTTATTTGAAATACATTGACTATTGCGAGCAAATTTATAAAATTTAATTAATCGTTTATAAAATGAAATGTTTGTGTTGTATTTAAGGGTCTGCTCCAGTAAAAAAGAAAAAGACCGGCGACGCCAGCGCTTTACTCTATAGCCGTATCTAATCAGTGCAATTTCTTGCAGCTGATCGGTTTGACATTGCCTCATTTAAAACCATTTTATAAATCCATCGGATCTGGCTTGTGATTCACTTTTAATTATACATGTTTTATTATGCAAGGAAAAAAGTTCAAACTTGGTACTTAAAAATGTAAATTACGTAACAAATGTAAATTACGTGACAAATGAAAGGGATTTAAACAAATGTTAAACGCATGATTGTGATTGTGAAAAATGAGATTGTGGTTAAAATTAGACCTTGCAAACCATTTTATAATAAAAAATAAACGAAATAAATAATTTTAAATTTAACATTGCTCTTACGGCATACACATCCAATGTGGCCGCTACTACATTGTAAAGCGAATAATATGAGTTTTATTAAGATCGTAGTGGTAATATATTTCACTTTGATATTTTCAGAGAATAGTTTAGGCCAACTTGGGAACCGCTCTGAAGATTTGTTAACCTATTAATATATTTTACACGATTCCCCGTCGGAATCACTATACTAAACTCTCTAACCTTCTAACGTGCGTATAATGTATTTGTATCCAGAGGTCTGATCTTGAACCTAAAGCTGCGCAATTTATTGTTGAGTCCGACACCACACAGAGTTGGGCCAACTTATTTTACATATTAGATTGTTCGACTACAAAGGAATGTGGTTTCGGAAATCTTATTGACACAAGAACACATGATCTTGGTGCAGGCTATAACCTGATGTAAAATAAATATTTATGATGGATTTTTTTAATACATTGATGTTATTTCAAAAGACAGTTTATAAGGGGAGCTGAAGATATGTAATTGAGTTTTATTTAACTTGGTAGAAAGCTCGCACTTTATTTTCTTTCTTTACGTATTTTAAATTAAGTGTTTTGTATTTAAACGTGTATTTTATAACAATTAACGGGGGCTTTCTATATTATTTTATAAAAATATCTTATTTTTACGGGTGCTTTCTAGTTTAGACAACAAACTGTAAATATTTTTATTATAAGCAGTGAAAGTATAGTTTAATAGATTTGAAAACAGATTTGGGTTTCCGATTTCCTAAAAGCTGAAAATAAAAGTATTAATCAGGTTTCTCATCTCATTATCTAAAGTCCAATTTGAAACTAAAGATACCGAAGTGTAAAAGGCTTTAGTACATGGGCGCCCATGATAGTTTCTAGGGGGGGCTAGACCGGAGTATGGAGGGGGCTTAATACATTCAATGCTAAGGAAGCACTTGTGAGCTTGACACTGAACACTATCCCACGCTTCGCACGCCAATCCCCGTATTGGGAGTATTTTCAATACACAATGCATTGCGTGCTTCTCACGCCAACCGAAGTATTGGGAGTATTTTCAATACACCATACATTGCACACCAACCTCCGTACTGCGAAAATTTTCAATAGTGCATTGCGTGCTTTGCACGCCAACCCCGTATTATGAGTATTTTCAATACACAGTACATTGCGTGCTTCGTACGCAAACCCCCGTATTGGGAGTATTTTCAATACACAATACATTTCGTACTTCGCACGCCAACCCCCGTATTAAGAATATTTTCAATGCAAAATGTATTGCGTGCTTCTCACGCCAACCACCATACTGGGAGAATTTTCAATAGTGCATTGCGTGCTTCGCACGCCAACCCCCGTATTGGGAGTATTTTTAATACACAGTGCACTGCGGACTTCGCACGCCAACCGGGTATTGGTAATATTTTCAATACACAGTGCAATGCGTGCTTCGCACGACAACCCCATACTGGGGGGGCTTTTCAATGGTGCATTGCGTGCTTCGCACGCCAATCTTCGTATTGGGAGTATTTTCAATACACAAAGTATTGCGTGCTTCGCACGCCAACCCCCGTATTGGGAGTATTTTCAATTCACAGTGCATTGCAGCTCATGCTTGAACGCTTGTAAAAAATAAAATAAGTATATGTAAAATGAAACGGCACATAACATTTAAAACATATTTTAGTGCTAATCCCTTTAAAGAAAAATACCTGACTATAATTAATAATATGCATATTTTCCTTTCTCTGGGAGCTAGGAGGCCGTGGCCCCCCTCTGCCTATAGGTTTGAGTTTAACGAAAGGAAAATAGTGAATGAATTATATTTTTTCGAACAACAAGTAATTACAATAATAATAATGTTAATAATAAATAAATATAAATGTTACATATGTTTAAGCAGACAAATGCAAAGGAATTTCCAAAATTAAATTTATATGTTTTTAGGTTTCAACTAACTATTTGGGAAGTATTTCTACTCTCGAAGGCGCTGAATAGTTGCCTGTGTTAAATATATTACTAGAATTGTTATGCTCCTCAGACTCCAGCCACGGCTTACGCGATGCTATGTTCTGCTCAATGGTTTTTGGTGGTCGATTAAAATGGTTTGAGGCAAAATTTAAAATATCTATTACATTATTTGTTTCTACTAACAGCACACGACCCCGCCATATTGCTGTGTGACTGTGTTGGTATAGGATGCCGGGTTGAACAAACCAATTATTACACATAACTTAACTATTATCCTTCATCCGATTGTTTTGACTGTTACACTATCCGATTACGAATAAAAAGGGCTATAAAAAAGGTGTCTTGAAATTTTTTGTGAAAATGTTTGGTTTTTGTGTAATAGGCCTACAGCCGCCATTTTGAAACACCTGATTGGATATATTCGTTTATTTTTGTTGCAACAGAGCCTTGTAATGTTAAACTTCGTGCCAAAGTTAACCTCAATCGTTCAAACCGTTCTCTAGATATTATAATTTTTTTTTAAATAAAGAAAAAGGCGGATATCTAGAAAGCGATACGATTTTTGTAAAATAATTTATTCTCGATTTCCTCTTTATTTTGACCCAAGGAGCAATACCCTGAAGTTTGTGCATAGAGTTTTGAAACACTGTTGATATAAATCCATACATACACAAGAATTATCTATCTATGTTTTGATCAATTCAAGTGAGTTTGAAACTAAACTTTATTTTCCCAACTGACTTTATAGATGCATTCATTTTTCTTTATATTTAATCAAGCTTTTAATACAATCTTTATATCTAACTGTAAACAAAACGGAGCTGTTTATGTTTCTTCAGGAATTATATTAGATGAAATGTTTATTGGTTCATGCTTGTATTTATCTATTTTGACTTGCTCATAACACCTAAGGTAAATACTAATCAAATAATATGTTTGTGTCAAGGCCGTAGCCATGGGGGGGATGTGTCCCCCCCCCCCCCCCCCCGAAATCCCGAAATTGAGTAGTAAAAATTAATACTAAGTAAGTGCAAATTAAATTATAAAATAGACAACACAACAGAGGATCAAACAACATACTGTATTTTACATCATTGTGCTTGCATGCATAGGCCTACTGATATTCAGATTTAGGGCCCCCTTGATTAAACTACAACGTAAAATACACACGGATGCAGTAGGTTACAGCCTTACTCTCTTGTGAGCTTGATCTGATCTAAAATAAGAAAACTAAGAAGGTTCAACAAAAATACTTTACTGTGACAAAACACGCAATGCATTGCGTATTGAAAATATTCTCAATACGGGGGTTGGCGTGCGAAGCAAGCATTGCATTGTGTATTGAAAATACTCCCAATACGGGGGTTGACGTGCGAAGCAAGCAATGCATTGTGTATTGAAAATACTCCCAATACGGGGGTTGGCGTGCAATGCATTGTGCGTCGGCCGCTTGTCATAGTGTCCAGTGTCAAGTTCACATGTGCATCCTTAGCAGTGAACGTGTTAAAAGGGTTTAGATTCAAAACCCCGGTCCTGACCTGACCGAAAAGTTTTCCTGGCTACGACCTTGATTTGTGTTCAATATCTGGATAGTGCTCAGTTCTAAAAAACAACTTCTGTGAATAACTAAAATGACAATAAAACAAGCGCAAAATATAAAGCAAACAGTCAGTTCTGCCTCTTAAAAATGTTGTCAATTTTTTTGTGATAAAATATAGTTTAGTACAATTTACGATTTCAATAAGAATAACGCATCAAAATGCCTTGTGCTAATAGTAGGCCTACTCATGTCATGAATAACACCAACCACAGCAGGATTAAATTATACTTCGATGATGAAGACAAGTTGAAAGGGTCCGAAGCTCCCAAAAGCAGTATCTATTTACAATAAATTACCATTTCTTTCATAATTTTTTGTAAATATTTCGATAGTTTGGTTATTGCAGCTTTATGTAACATTGTTTAACCATTTCGTTCAATTTTGGTATTTATAAGTGGAAATATAATTTGTAGTAGCCTATACCCATAGGCTATGGATTTGGCTAAAAGTGAGGTGAAAAAATTAGTAATAAATTTTACACGTATAATGTGTTGAAAAAATAAAGGCAAATCTGCTATAAAATCGAACGTACGTACATCCGTGAGTAACAATATGACAGCTTATTTCACCCATCATCTGTAATACTTAAACAAAACCTAGCGCAGATTATACTTTGGGGTTATGTTTACAACTTTAATCTATCTATATAAATAAATATGTAAATGTTCAAAATCTGAAATCTCATAAAGTTCTTTCACCGATTACTTTGAAATTTTTACACAACATTACATAGGAATACAAGCAGGTTTTTATATACTTTTTTTAAACAATATTTATTGAACATAAAAACAACAAAAAGCAGACTACATAGTCTATTTAATAAAAATGTGAGCACCATTAAATGTATGTCTATTGACTTTAATAATAACAGTAATCAGCTGTTTGCTATAATATTTCCATTAACGCCTGATTTCAAATTTTGAACAGTTATTTGCATTTCTAACTTTCAGGTTAGGTTTTTGTAAAGAGCGCCATCTGTTGGACGTAAAAACAACACAAACTGTACTAAATATTGTATGGAAAAGGGAGCGCCGTAATAAATAATGATTAAATATATTTAGTGTTGGTAGAGCAATCAGCTGTTTGCCCAAATATGTCCACTAACAGCTGAATTAAAAATTATAAACAATTATTTCTATTTATAACTTTTAGGGAGAGTTTTGTTTCAGTGTAGCCCTGAGCATTGCTGATTCTTTAAACCTTTATTATAACTCAATAATATAATGTTTTGTGAAGTTGATTTTTTAAATAAGAGTTATAGAAATAAGGTAGGTTTTAAGGACGTTGTAAGATTTGCTTTGACGTTATAAAATGAAAATAAATACAACCTTTTATCATCAATATATACATTTATGCAAATTTAAAGAAGGTACACATTCTTTTTTCAAAAAAATACGTTTATATTCTCAAAGCATATAAACATATTGGATTATTATTTCCTTCATTATAATAATAATCAGTTCTAAATAATTTGTAGTAACAATATGAAATAGAAAGCAATATAAATATAATATTTTTATCTTTAATTTAGTATATAATAATGTATATAAATACAAAATGTTAACAGTTAAGCCCACCGTTAAAAATATCATATCAAAATTTTACAATAGGCTATTTGACTATTTTATAATAATTTAAACATTTAGACTATTTGATATGTCAATATGAAATGAATATCAAACATCATTTGTATCTTTCTTGATATTTAATAGTAGCTATATATTACGTAAATATCATATTTTAACAAATAGGCCTACAGTTAATATTACGTAAATATCATATTTTAACAAATAGGCCTACAGTTAGAAATACACTTTCACCGAGTTAAAAATCTCCCTCAGCATAGTTAGTAGGCCTAGAACTACATAATGTTTGTTCTTTTTAAATAGTATTTTTATAAGTGACTAGGGGAAACCCCTGTGTGTTCCACACGCCAACCCAGTTGGAACCTTCTATACACATAATCATGTTATGTTTTCTTTATAATAAAGGTGTAGGATTAATAATAACGCCAAAGCTAAGATGGCAAATAATGCTAAACGTTCAGATCAAATTATTTCGTATATTTTATAAAAGCAGTTATAATAAAGGTTAAAAGAACCAGCAAGGCTCAGGTCTATACTCTTTAATAAAAATCTAACCTAAAAGTTTGAAATCGGGTGTTAATGGAGCAAACAGCTGTTTTATTTGTTATTTTATTCAATTGGTTGCTATGGTAATAAATGTAAATACATGTGTTGGTTCATCAGTGTAGACCTAGCCTAAGATTTTTTTCCGACTAAATTTACAAATATTGAAATGAGAAACGTTTTTATCAAAATGAATTATAGCCTATGTTAATCAGGGATAGTGAAGCTTTTTATTAGTAAAACTATTTTTTCAATCGGTTCAGTAGTTCCAGAGATTACCCCCTACATCCAAACAAACAAACAAATTTTACCTCTTTATAATATTAGTACAGATGTTTTTTCCAAATGTGTTAATTAGTCTGCTTGTGATTTTCACCGGGCTTAGTAGCAATATATTGTAACTTTGACGAGAAATCTAATCGGGTTCCCAGTTCATTTATACCGGAGATGTAACACAATATTACATTAATTGGATCAGCGCTCTGTGTAAACTAAAGAATATAGTATAGACAATAAACACAAAGGGGACATTGTAGGACAAGTTGTGTTGCATGCTCGGCACGTATTGTTCCCGCTTCTAGAGATGTGTTTACTAATTTACACTTCAAACAGTAATTGTCCTGCAAAGTCAATTCGGGGAATTAATTATACACCGACAGTATCGAGTGCAAAAGTAAATCTTTAAAACTTTGTACAGTTGTGTTAAATTTACAACTTGAGTGTTTATAATTTGTTCTAAAAAAACACACTGGGTTCCTCCTTGTTGGGAAAGATGAGCTATTGCAGTTACTCTTATGGTGAGACCTAAGGTCATGAGTAGACAATGAGCACCAATCATGGTCCCCAGAACAAGTTTAGGAGTCTCATTAAAAATTATATATATATATATATATATATATATATATATCGATATGTCGTGTATTATTTATTTTATACACAAATTATGTGAAATACCGAACAAAAAAATTGTAAAAACATGAGTTCGGAGACACATTCTTTAAACTTTCTATAAAGGTGCCCACACACGATCAGTTTAACTGACATGTTTATCACGTGTGACGTCATTTCAGAGCGACAACTGAAGAAACTGCGCAGTTCTGGAGGATTTTTGCGCAGGCTGGGGCATGCGCGAGAGACTCCACTTTGCACCGATAAACTGCGCAGTTAGCTCGGTCAGTCGAACAGTTTGCACAGTCTTTCCTAGTCGTTTCTAGCACGGCTGCAATTACACAACACACTGCTGTTTTTCTTTCGGTCACTCTGTGTACACAGTAGACTGTGACTATACTGCATGAAAAAACTGAGAACAAAACTGAGTAGAAAACTGAAGAAGCCCACACACTACACATTTCACACAGTTTTATTTGCACAGTTAAATTGATTGTGTGTGGGCCCCTTAAGACATAGGAGTTCTATCTTTTCTATAAAGACTGATTGTGTCAGTTCCCTTAACATGTCCCCCTCCACCTAGGCGAGTTGACGAATGTTGCTACATCCCTCGGCTTAAATTGTTTTCTGAATTCTTACTTATTTTACTTTCAAATTAAGAGTCTCCCCAGTGCAGAGTCTATATTTATTCCTCAGCCGTTCCACATTATTAAAATTTTGCGGTGTTTTAGAATTACGAATTAGGTTTCGAGCGTCTGCGTTGACAAATTAAAATGCCGCGGGAAGAAACAATCTCGGTAGAAGTGAGATTGTTGGTTGAAGATCGTGTTCAACACGTTCGCTGCTAAGGACGCACATGTGAGCTTGACACGCTGAACACTATGAGAAACGGACGACGCACAGCATTGCACACCAACCCCCTTGTTGGGAGTATTTTCAATACAAAGAGCATTGCGTGCTTCGCACGCCAACCCCCGTATTGGGAACATTTTCAATACACAATGCATTGCGTGCTTCGCACGCCAATCCCCGTATTTGGTGTATTTTCAATACACAGAGCATTGCGTGCTTCGCACGCCAACCCCAGTGTTGGGAGAATTTTCAATATATAGTGCATTGCGTACTTCGCACGCCAACCCCCGTATTGGGGTATTTTCAATATACAATGCATTGCGTGCTTCGCACGCCAAACCCAGTATTGGGAGAATTTTCAATATACAATGAATTGCGTGCTTCGCACGCCAATCCCAGTATTGGGTGAATTTTCAATACACGATGCATTGCGTGCTTCGCACGCCAACCCCAGTATTGGGAGAATTTTCAATATACAATGCATTTCGTGCTTCGCACGCCAACCCCAGTATTGGGAGAATTTTCAATATACAATGCATTGCGAGCTTCGCACGCCAATTGTGGGCCTATGTGCTATGGACATAAGATATTAGTGATTATTACGTAGAAAGGTTCAAAAATAAAAAATAAAGTAATTTCTACTCATTTAGGCCATAAATGTAAAAAATAAAAGGTCAGCTCCTAGCGTAGGAAATACGAAATTTGCCTAGCAGTGAACGTGTTAAGAAGTTTCATGTAAAGAGTATTTTGTTGAGGGCTTTTGACCGTTTTCTTCTTCATAGTTTATTATAATTGTTTTTTATTTCATTGACTGATTTTTTATTTATTCTGTTTCAGGTATGGAAATGATGTAGTTACACAACCTATGCATGCAGACACAAGTAAGAGTATTTCTAGTAAAACTTTATTGCCATATTTATTGATAATTCTATTCTCAAACACAACTTTAAGCATTACACATGTATCATACCTTAATATACATTTTAAATGAGTTAGTTTCCTAAAATATGAATCATTTGATCCATTATTTAAAAAAAAAAAATATTAAATTGTGTGTATAACACTAAACGGGAGAAGTATAAATGTTTTTTAACACAAACTACGAAATGAGGAAACTTAATGTTCATTTTTTAACACAACTTACGAAATGAGGAAGCACAATGTCCATTGCAGAGGTATTGCTAATTAAACTGTACATTGTGTTAACATTAACAGATTAAGCCCATGACTTAGGGCAATCTGTTACACTTATATAATCCTATACTGTAGGATCCTATATAATCCTACACAATTATTATAAAGAAAAATAACACGATTATGTGGTATAGATGGTTCCAACGGGGTTGGCGTGAGGAGCACGCAGGGGTTTCCCCTAGTTATTTATAAAATTAACGTCTCAATCATGGTGACCTTTGTTTCGCGGACTTCAGGGTACTATAACTTGAAAAATGAAGAATTCAAAACAATATTCAAACAAGAACGCCATACAAATGCGTCTCAGTCTAGCCACTTTATTTCCTCCTGTTTAGGGTTTATTTTAGAAAATGACGGACTTTGTACGCAAAGTAAGTAATTTAATGAGGCGCCAAGAGAGTGGGAACAGAGTACTGCCCTTGTCGCTCGAACGCGATAAATCCAAGTTGAGTCCTTTGTGTTGCCTCGCACTTGACTAATGACTCCTTCTGCCAAATAAAACTACTAATTAAATCAAACTCAAAAGCTCAATTAATTCCCTGACGAACTGGTAACATTCTTTCGTCGTTTGTTTCCCGTGACAGGTTTTGCTCTTTCTTCTAAAGTATAAATGAAAATTCAATTCAGTTTTTATGCCAGATATAATTAATAATTTATTTCGCCTCGCGATCAAATTTCAAAATATTAACCGTCCCAACCGGTTTCAATACGCTTCCTTAAGGGGGCGCTTACCCTGCCGCCATATTGAATCTGATTCCCATAAGAGCAATGCTACAGAATAAGTCATTTTTTTCTGTTAATTCATGGAATAAATTTAAAATTTTGGTTTTATTTTGAAGTACTATCATATGCGGATCTTGATTGCCGAATACATTTTCAAAACCCGTGTTATTGTTTTCATAAACGTATGATATAAATAGTAAAAAATAGTAAACTTTATTAATTTTTTACTCAGTTGCAAAAAGAGATATTGCAAAAAACTTTAGCAATCAACAACACCCACAATCTATTTTACTTTAAGAAAAAAATACAGCTTTCGTTTTTTGCCAAAAACAACACAAAAATATGCTTAATAGTGAAGGTATGTTTTGGTTATTTAACATTGAAATTGGTACCCAACTTCGCCGTTTTGAATGTAGAGAGCCGAGCCTTAAAAGCTTGTCTCTACCGGCCGTTGTAGAATTGTCATTATTACTCATACTGTTTAGTATATATGATTATAGTCCTGGGGCCCAGGCCTTTAAAATTTTATGATTACCTAACTCTTGAGACTTCGTATATCTCTTATTTAAGTCGAGTCGGACAACATTTTTATTTGCAACAATTCTCGGTAGCGGGGCGTTTTCCTTTGAGAACCCGGCAAAGTCATTGATTTGATGCGGTAAAAAAATTTATAACCTAAACAATAATCTTTCTTTTAATCGAAAGTTTGTTTTATGTAGAAAACGAAAAACATTTTGTCGGACAAATATGATTGGTCATTTCTGCGCGTCCGACACCCCGAACACGGCAAAGTTATGGTGTAAAAAAATTTAGTACCTAACTGCTGATTTTTTCAGAATCGTTTATAAAATATATATATAACTAAGTGGTAACCTTGTCCGACAAAATTGTCGGGGCATACTTGTTGTCGGACGCCTTAAAGTTAAGGGTTTTATGCAACCCTTATATTTATGACCTAACATAAAATTTTTATTTTATATTTTTTGTAATAATATTTCTAACACATTGAACCATCTGTCCGACAAAAATATTGGGGATTTTCGAAACAAAAACGAAAAACATTAGAATATATTAAGAGTAGCATACATTAAGTAGTTCTACATATCAAAAATGCAATATTATATGGATATTTGAAAACAAATTATTATGTAGAAACTGACAAAATGTATCTATATATAATGAATATATATTTAGTAGTATTATACAGTATTTACAAATCAATTTATTAACGTTACATTAATGTAAGCTTATAATTATCAAGTACAATATTAAACAAATAAAAGAGCACTGTGGCGACAAAATCACACTGATTTAAATAAAAACCCCGAACTACAAAACAAGGAACAAAAACAATAACTAAACAACTAAATTGTAAGTTATGTTTAATACGTTACCCTTATGTACATTTCGATGACATGGTCATCATCCTCAGAGGGTTTTAACGCTACAATTTAGTTGTTTAGTTATTGTTTTTGTTCCTTGTTTTGTGGTTCGGGGTTTTTATTTAAATAAGTACAATATTTTTATAAACACATTGTAAACATTTATACAAAGGGTGGTATAGCTGACTACTTCGTTATTAAATTAAATAATATGAACTCAATATCCTCAATATTAAGCACCATTTAATGTTTATAAAACCAAACTTGCAATCCATTCAAATCGTATGCCAAAGTTACCTTGTACATACCATAGGCCAGGTATATTATGTGTCTTTGTACTTTGTTCCAAAAACATCTTCTCTCTCAATATTTGAAAGCGTTTTAGTATGCTTGTAAAATTCCGTTATTAGCGAATTTCCATAGGAAAAATGAGCTATTGCAGTGACCCTTAGGTAAGAGTTAAGGTCGGGAGTAGCAAATGAGCACCGATCATGGTCCCCAGAATACGTTTTGGGGTGTCATTAAAATTCATATATGTATATTATGTATATAGCGGCTGCACTTTAAGTCCGATTTGGTCCAAATTTGGTACAAATCAAAAAAATTTAACAACCGGAAGCACGTTTTTTGACCGGGAGTAAATTTTTTTTTAGATTTTCCATTCTTTTAGACGAGAATTAATTTTTTAGACTGGTTTCTAAAGATATAAACTTAGGATATTATTTTGCACATTTTGTTTTTTACGCGATCTTATAGCTCGCTTAGTTCCCCCAAAATCGATCAAAACGTAAAATACCATAAAAGTACCCGGTTCAAAGCCACATGGTGGATTTTATCTTCTCATCCGAGGCCAACGGACGAGTTTTTATGCTGCGAGTGTAACGCAGGAGCGCGTGAGTAGAAGCTGGAGGCTTAGTAGCAATCAAATTCCACTAGACCTATTTCCCATATTGTTGGTTGAGACCCTAAAACATAGGCCTATAAACTTAATTTTGGAAATTTGCTCAACTCACGTCAGCGGTTCAGCTGCTGGTCGTATTATTTTGTTATTTTTCTATTTCCAATTAAATGAATACAGCTCGTGGTTTAACCTCAGAAAATTAGTAGTTTATCAAAGTTAGCTTTTCAAGCATCGGGTTTATGCTCTAATAATTTATCAAAATATATTATTTTTTGTGTCGTTATTTTAGGGATTCCAATTTAGGCAAAAAACCATAAATATTTATTGATTTTTATGGTTGATTGAACATTGCAATGATGTAAGCATATAAGAGGATGGTGCGATAAAACATTTTTAGAGTTTTTTCTCCTAAGATTAAAGTTTAGTTTTTTTTATTTTAGTAGTATTATGAAGATCGTGATGTACAGTTTTTAATAAAATTAAAAAATATTCCACAAAAATAAAAATTTTCAGCAGAAAATTACTTACAGACTTTTTATAATTTTAAAGAACTATTTATTTAACGCATATGACAAATTTCACAAACGAGTTTGTTATGCCCTTCTAAATGTTATAAATAACATTTTAATCAATTTTCAGCTTTAGCATTATATAACTAACTGAGAAAATGCGTTTGAATTGAACTGCGTCTCCCGTTTACAATTTATAGATTTATTTAAAAATTAACTTTTTTTGTCGGACTGATTATTTGCCCCAATTTTTTTGTCGGACAATCGAATCACTGATCACAAAATAAGACACTTTACATACCCTATTTTTGTCCGACAAAAGGTCATAAATATAAGGGTTGCATAAAACCCTTAACTTTAAGGCGTCCGACAACAAGTATGCCCCGACAATTTTGTCGGACAAGGTTACCACTTAGTTATATATATATTTTATAAACGATTCTGAAAAAATCAGCAGTTAGGTACTAAATTTTTTTACGCCATAACTTTGCCGTGTTCGGGGTGTCGGACGCGCAGAAATGACCAATCATATTTGTCCGACAAAATGTTTTTCGTTTTCTACATAAAACAAACTTTCGATTAAAAGAAAGATTATTGTTTAGGTTATAAATTTTTTTACCGCATCAAATCAATGACTTTGCCGGGTTCTCAAAGGAAAACGCCCCGCTACCGATAATTGTTGCAAATAAAAATGTTGTCCGACTCGACTTAAATAAGAGATATACGAAGTCTAAAGAGTTAGGTAATCATAAAATTTTAAAGGCCTGGGCCCCAGGACTATTAATCTTATCTTCTAAAGCGAGAGATAATTGTCTGTCTGCTAAATGGATCTGGAATCTCCGTCTAAGGATTTTTGATTTTTTGATTTTTTGATTTTATATGGTACTTTTGGCAACGAGAAATCGATTGGAAATGGTCACCAGTCTGGGAAAATTAGTTTTTTTACGTCTTTTTATTAAATTAAAAAGTGAAATTTGTCCATTTTAAACAATACAAAGCACAGCTGATGCAAATGTTTTCAATGCCATTACAATAATCATCTGTTTTCTTTTAAACTGTATTTTATTAGAGGTAAGCCTAATGTTGTATCTATTTATAGTTACCATGGCAACGAATACTTCTGCTAAATAAACATACCCTTTATTTAGTTGTTTAATGTTATAGGCCTAACCTAAACGATTTTCACGGAAATTTGCAATAATAGTTATTGACGTGAGCGAACTAGGCCCTGCTTATAATCGAGCTTTAGCTCGGTCTCCTGGTACTTGCTTTAATCATAAACATATTCAGAATCCTTAAAACATGTTATCACATAAATATACCCAGTATTATCTACAGGGTGTTTACAAACTCCCTGGAAAAATTTTGTATATCTGTTCCTTAAGTCAAGACAATCAAAAAACGTCATATAAATATGGGTCTGACATGCCTAGTTTTCTGCTGTCCGTCTGTTTGTGTTTTTTACAAATTATTTTATAACTTGAGTACTATTTTTAAGATTTTAAAGCATAGACCTGAGCCTTGCTGGTTCTTTTAACCTTTATAACTGATGGTATGAAATATACGAAATAGTTTGATTTGAACATTTAACATTATTTACCATCTTAGCTTTGCGAATATTATTAATCCTAACCTTTATTTGAAAGAAAACATAACATATGTGTATAGAAGGGTCCAACGGGGTTGGCGTGCGTAGCACGCAGGGGTCTCCCCCAGCATTTCATAAGTTTGCAGAAATAAGCTGTGATCAATCACAGAATATTAATGTTATAAAGTGTTGTTTAGTTGTTGAAGTCCCACTTTCACCCTTGTTCGTGATAAATCCCTTAACAGATAACTTGCTTTTATATTAGCTTTATATACCTTATCTTAAGAATTAAGGGTCTGCTGTAGTGGCTGCCATCTGTGATTTTTATCCCATAAGAGCAGTGTTAAATTTCAAACCATTTATTTCGTTTACTTTTTATCATAAAATTGTTTGCAAGGTCTCATTTTAAGCACAGTCACAATACGTATCCGTCTTGCAATTTATATTTTTTTAATGCTTTTTATTTGTTATGTAATTGACATTTTGTAAGTACAAAGTTAAAATTTTTTTCCTAACACAGTAAAAAATTAATAATGAAAAATAATTTGCAAGCCGGATCCGAAATTTTATAAAGAATATTCAGTTTTTTTTTCAACACTCAATTACAAAAGATAGACTTATAAAATGGTTTGAAATGAGGCAATGTCAAAGCGTTCAGCTGCAAGAAATTGCACTGTTTAGATAGGGATACCGTGAGAAGCGGTTGCGTTTCCAGTTGCTTTCTCGTTTACTGGAGCAGACTCTAATATTCAACTGTAAACAGTAAAAACAAAACAAAAAAGATTTTGCTTCGAGCAGTTTTGCTGGATACTACGCAAACACCCGGCCTAAACAAAAATGCTTCTGCGTTAAGCAGAATGTTTTTGCTTAAAACAAAAATGTTTTTGCTTAAAGCAGCTTTGCTAGATAAGTGTGCGACCGGAATTAAACATACTAACACAAAAATATAAAATAATTCGTGTAAGGAAACTTAACTAATTATCATATTACCTCTCAATGTGATACTACTAGGAAAATAGATAGGGACGCCTTTTGGGGATACGAATGGCTTTACAGCAAACGGGGAGAATGAGGTATAATGTATTCTCTGTTTATGACTTCGCCATCAGCAAGGCCGCTCGGAGTTAGATTCCACTAACTCAGTGACAAAAAAAATGACCACAACTACGACTACATCGCACAATATTATTTGATTCCATTGTTGAGTAGGCCTAACGTGCATTAGCTGTGTAATTAATTCTTCATTAATTGGTCTAAGGCGGTTGGCAGCTGATGGTCGTGTAGTCCGAGATGTGTGATCGTCAATCAACCGCCTCGTGAGTCCTAAACTGATCCATACCTTAGAGTTGAGGATGGATCAATTTGCCTCACGTTAACACTTTCATACGCCATTTTATTACAACCCCAGTCCGTCAAAGTACACTTTGAAACGATTATTAGAGAATTTCCATAGGAAATATGAGCTATGGTGAGACCTTAGGTCGGGAGTAGTAAATGAACACCGATCATGATCCCCAGAACACATTTTGGGATGTCATAAAAAATTTGCTTTTCATCGCCTTCGCGAGTAGTCCAATTTTCCAAATAGTTGGTTGAAACTGAAACCTCGAAACTTAATATTGCAAATTCGCTCAACTAACGTCAGCGGTTCAGCTGCGTGGTCGAAGTATTCATCACTAAATTTATTCGTGATTTCGTACAATTTACCGTAAATCTAAACAAAAAAAACTACATACAATAGATGTCCGTAAAAATTTTGCTTTCTGACGGCAAAGTAGACCAATTGCTAGCAACCACGTAGGAATGTCTTATTCTAACCTATTGACACCATTTATTGTTCTAATGGAAGCGTAGTGGAATCTTCAACTAAACAAAAGCCGCCTCAAGAAAGAAGTTGTTTCACATCAGGAATAGAAACGTCTAATTTATTGGGGTCTATAGCTATACGTAGGCGTGACCGGTCGTCTATGTCATGTATATCTGGCGCCCTGAGATCACTTTTTCCACTCTTCACAATTTATGTTATTTCTTCCTTATACAAAGATATGGTTGAGTGGGTTTACACTCATGACGTATGCTTGTGCTTTAATCAATACTCGAGTTACACAAAATTGGATTCGTTTGATTTGTTTACGTCGAAATCCTCAACCAATACTGGTTAATCTAAATATTTATTACAATGTGCAGTGCTATAACATTAACTAAAGATTGAGATGAATCGAAACTATTGGATTTATTAAATACTAGCAGGTAGCCGTGGCTTCGCCCAGAAAAAAAACAAAAAAAGAAAGCAGTCGTGGGACTGCCGACAGAAGTGAAAACTGTAATGAATATAAATCGTTGGTCATATTGGTTTAATCTGAAATTCGATTATTTTAACACAACTTACAAAATGAGGAAGCACAATGTCCATTTCAG
>JAGFPH010005190.1:26156-38591 GCA_018207615.1 Philaenus spumarius
ACAACTTACGAAATGAGGAAGCACAATGTCCATTTCAGAGGTATTACAAAGTAAACTATTTTAATACAACTTACAAAATGAAGAAGCACAATAACCATTTTAGAGGTATAACCAAGTAAGCTACTTTAACACAAGTTATGAAATGAAGAAGCACAATATCCATTTTAGAGGTATTACCAAGTAAACTACTTTAACACAAGTTACGAAATGAAGAAGCACAATCTTTATTTCAGAGGTATTACCAAGTAAACTATTTTAACACAACTTACAAAATGAGGAAGTACAATCTCCATTTCAGAGGTATTACCAAGTAAACTATTTGTACACAACTTACAAAATGAGGAAGCACAATGTCCATTTCAGAGGTATTGCCAAGTAAACTATTTTAACACAACTTAAAAAATGAGGAAGCACAATGTCCATTTCAGAGGTATTGCCAAGTAAACTATTTTAACACAACTTACGAAATGAGGAAGCACAATATCCATTTTAAGAGGTATTACCAAGTAAACTACTTTAACACAAGTTACGAAATGAAGAAGCACAATGACCATTTCAAAGGTAGGCCTATTACCAAGTAAACTATTTTAAAACAACTTACGAAATGATGAAGCACAATGTCCGTTTCATCGGTGATTAAACTACACTCATCTAAATTACAATGGGTAAGGTACGGTACGGCTCGCCAGATTTCATTCGAATATCCAAGCAAAAAGTGCCGAACGGGCCATAAGAAGTTTTCACTTGAAAAAGTTAATCAAATTAATATCGTTTAGAAAAATGGCTTCTTTTTGAAAAATCCGACATAAAATCTGAGTTTCTGGGCACAAAAATCCGATCCAAATTTGAGTTTCTGGGTAGTGTGTTTTGTCCAAATTTATAAATGTTTGTTTGTTTCGAAGCGGGGGGGGCCCCCCCCCCCCCCCTTCCTGCGTGGACGCCTACGTCTAAAATTGTACATATCGGCATACATTCTCCTTCAAGTAATGGGAGTAATTGTCCCGGTTTACTCTTATATACCTTATGTACAAGTAATCGAAATTCAACCGGGTTTTCTTTTGTTGATAAACTTAACTATATGTACCAAGTTGCAGCTATGTAGTAGCTCTATAGATTTTGAAAGAAAATATTTGTAATGTGTTTTTTTTTTAAATATAAAAACTATTATTAATAAAATTATCAAAATTTCGGCTATCTCGCTCTATTGATAAGAATAGAAATTACGTTTAATATATAGGAGTAGTAAGCCCTAACTCATTTCTACCGTAAGTAAGTCACAGGTTACAAAGATGCGTTTGATTCATTGTTACTTGCTGACTATACTATAGTATAGAGAAAGTATAGTGATCGCAAAAAAATAATCGATTTTGAAATTTTTGTGGGAATATCCGATTTGGGACCGTGGCTTTTACAAAATGTCTGTCTATGTATACAAAGTTAGAGAGAAAACTATTCGATCGATTTCGAACAAATTTGTACCAAACATGTCAATTAGGCCTGTATGGATGCACGAAAAAATGTTTTGAAAAATTATGAAAAACAACCCCCTTTTTGGCCAAAACCCCCAAAAATCTGATATTATTTTTTTGTAAAAACACGGTTCTAACGATTTTGATAAAATTTGTCTTATTTGTAGCCCTTATTGTACCCTACCATAGGCAAAAAACCGCATTTTTTTAAAAATTCTCGTTTAGCTAATAATAATAATTAGCTTTTTGGCCAAAAAGGGGGTTGTTTTCAAAAATGTTCAAACCCTGTCTTCTTGCATCTATACAGGCCTAATTGACATGTTTGGTGCAAATTGGTGTGAAATCGATCGAATAGTTTTCTCTCTAGCTAAATAATAATAATAATAATAATATTTATTAGTTACTCTCCTACTTTAGTGTATATCCTCTCCTGCTTTAATAAAATTATGAAGTCACAGCGAATCTATTTAATAATTTAAATATGTTTGTGGAAAGTATGTGCAAGTTTCTGGTACCGTTTATTTTAGGAAAGAAGTGTAATAAATTTTAGGTATCTTCCTTAAGGGAAAGTAGAACGATTTATATTTATTACTGTATGGATATTTTTTAAATTTTCATCACTTTGACCGCAAGTAATCGGCTAGTGAATTTACTGTTCCTATTTACTACGTTTATAAAACAAAGGTGTCAATCAACAGCTATTTAGCTTCATAAGAAGTGTAACAATTATTTATTTCAATTGTAAAGGGACTGTTACCAGCAGGTCGCCCAATAGACACAACTATTTAAATTGCATTTTTTATTATTTCTTTCCTATACAACCTTAAAATGAATAAATGCAAATTTCAGCTTTCTAGATTTGTACGAAGTTAGCAGAATCTATATGGTTTGTTTTATGTTTTACCCTTAGCTAGGCGACAAAATGTAAATCTCGTTTACTTTTCAGTGTATCATGTAAGAAATAAATGTATAACGTTTCATCTATTTAGCTTTCAGGAAATTATAACAATTAATATTTACTGTTTTAGGTTGTTTCTACATTTTCACCCCTACGTGTAAAAATGCAAACTGGTTTACTTTTTCCATGGATGTAGTAAGAAATGAATGTACAAAATTTCAGACCTATAGCTATCATTAAAGTATAATACATACTATGTATTGTTTTAGGGGTTGTTTCAACCGTTAAATCAAAGTGCATTCTAGCCTTTGTTACTCAGGAATAGTGTAGGTTTTTATCACTAAATTATAGTTTTCAGTCGGTCCAGTAGTTGGACCTCCTACATACAAACAAATTTTACGTCTTTATAATATTAGTACAGACATTTACTTACAATGGTTAAACTATAAGATTTCGTAGTTAATTCAAATATAAAATTAATTTTCGTCTATAAACAAAACTTTAAATACAAAATGATTTATGTTGTTAATAAAAATAAATATTATTTGTTATATTAAAGTTATTCTAGGCTACTAACGATTTAGGGCCTAATGCATTTGTGATGAAAACCATCAAAGCGCGCACAAAGTGTGTTATACGAACCCATTGGAGCTATTTTTACCCCTCCACCTCCCTCATAACACGCTCTCCTTTGTGATAATGTTATGGCAGTTAGAACATAGAATGAGAACTACCACATGGTGTTGCATACGAAATTTAAAAGAACTGTAATAAACCGTTTAGAAGTTCAGTATTTTTTAAAAACATATGGGTTAAATAAGTGCTCATTCACTACTCACACACTCACTGTCAATCTATGAACACCTTCCTGTGCAAGTGGAGAAAAATAAATAAACGGTACCAGAAACTTGCACATACTTTCTCACAAACGTATTTAAATTATTAAACAGATTCACTGTGACTTCATAATTAATTGTAGGAGGTGATTTGTTAAAGTATGAGATTAACTAATAAATATTATTATTATTATTAGCTAGAGAGAAAAATATTCTATCGATTTCGCACAAATTTGCACCACACAAGTCAATTAGGCCTGTATGTACGAAAAAAGATTTTAAACATTTTTGAAAAACAACACCTTTTTAGTAAAAAAAAACCCGAAAATCAATTATTATTATTACTATTAGCTAAACAAGAAATTTTAGAAAAATGTGTTTTTTTGCATATGGTAGGGTACATTGAGGGCTACAAATAAGCAAAATTTTTACAAAATCGTTAAAACTGTTTTTTATTAAAAAAATAACAGATTTTTTGGAGTTTTTTTTGAAAATTTGTCAAAACCTTTTTTCGTGCATCTATTCAGGCTTAATTGACATGTTTGGTGCAAATTAGGCGCCCCAAGGGGTCCCGAAACGGATATTTCTACAAAAATCTCAACATCGATTTTTTTTGCGATCACTATACTTTCTCTATACTATAGTATAGTGAGAAAGTAAAAGGAAGTTAAACTTATCTATTCATAGGCTTTACATAATGCCCGATTTAGGGAGGGAGGTACATTTTAGACATTTATTTTAAGCATTTGTAAATTTTCTAACCATATATACTGATTTGAATAAAAACCCCGAACCACTAAACAAGAAACAAAAACAATAACTAAACAACTAAATTGTAAGTTATGTTTACTACCCTAAAAGGGTAGTAACAACAATAAAGGGAACAACAATTTAGTTGCTTAAAAGGATAATTATGTCCGTCTGTGTGACTTATTGCAATATAAGTAGATTACTTACTTTACATAAATTGATTTTTGACGCGTTTCGGAAGTAATTCCATCTTCAGAATTTCACTCTGTTGTTAGTTGTTTAGTTATTGATTTTGTTCCTTGTTTTGTGATTCGTGGTTTTTATTCAAATCAGTGTGATTTTGTCGCCACAGTGCTCTTGTATTTGTTTAATTAATCATATATAGTTCAATTTGTATTTTCTTGTATCTTGAAATTCAGCTTGAAGCATCCTTACTATGAATAAAGATTGACCTTAGCTCTAATTATTCATATCCACAAATCTGCGTGGAATAAACTACCCCCGTAAGCGCACATCTTAACAGCACTTATTCGTTAATCTTATTAGGGAATTTCAACAGGAAGGATGAGTTATAATGCAGTGACTCTTATGGTGAGAAATAAGGTGACAAGTAGTCAATGAGCACCGATCATAGTCCCCAGAACACGTTTTGGAGTGTCATTAAAAGTGTTGTATATGTGTTCGCACTCAGCGGTCACATTTTCCGTTCGATTTGGTCCAAATTTGGTGCGCACGTTGATTCTCTAAGTCGCTTGAACGGGTTTGGTAGGAAAAAATTCAACAACCGAAAGCACGTTTTTTTATCGAGCGTAAATTTGTTTTGCTATTTTTCGTAGGCTGCCAGAATTAAACGTTTTGGATTTTATCTAAACTAATAAATATTAGAGATTATTCTGAACTTTTTACACGACTTTATAGCCCGTCTGATTCGTAAAATTGATCGAAACATAAAATACCACAAAAGTTCCCAAAAAGTATATAACGTGAGTTTGTCCGCTGCGATCGAGGTCGCATGGAAGAGCCGGGGCTGGAGACTAGGGTGCGAATAAATTCTACTAATATATTTCGTACACATAGCCAGCTATTCAGTGCTTTCGTGAGTACACCAGTTTCCCAAATAGTTGAAACCCTAAAACATAAAAGTAATAAACTTAATTTTGGAAATTCGCTTAACTCACGTCATCGGTTTAGCTGCGTGATCGAATTATTTTTAACTTGGCACTTCCTCCCCCCCCCCCACCCTCCCAATACGGGGGTTGGCGTGCGAAGCACGCAATACACCGTGTATTGAAAATACTCCCAATATGCGGAATGGTGTGCGAACCATTTTGCAGCTATTCAGCACCGTCGTGAATAGACCTATTTCCCAAATTGTTGGTTGAAACCCTAAAACATGGGCCTATAAACGTAATGTTGGAAATTTGCTCAACTCACGTCAGCGGTTCAGCTGCGTGGTCGAATAATTTTTAAATGTAAGTATTATGTAAATTCATGGCATGTGTTGCTGAAAATCTGCTTCTGAAGAGCACATCTATTTCCCTTTAAACGAGTTTTAAAAGCATAAATACGGGCTCTTTATTGATAGAACATGAGGTACTTATTGTAGGCCTACATCTCCATCGAACACACTGAAATGGTCTGTTATAAAGTAAACAACACATTCCCTAAAACTGTTATATACGTCTGTTTGTAGCCTGTACAATGATAAATAGCTTAGTAGCTGTTGAAAAGACATTAAATAACATTTAACTAATGCTGGTTTTCACACGTTCACTGCTACGCAAATTTCGTATTTCCTATCCCAGGAGCTGACCTTTTATTTTTTCTATTTATAGCCTAAAGGAGTAGAAATTACTTATTTTTTTTGTTTTGAACACAATGCTCTCTGTATTGAAAACACTCTCAATACGGGTGTTAGAGAGCGAAGCACGCAATGCATTGTGTATTGAAAATACTCCCAATACGGGGGTTGGCGTACGAAGCACGCAATGCAATGTGTATTAAAAATGCCTCCAAAACGGCGGTTGGCGTACGAAGCACGCAATGCATTTTGTATTGAAAATATTCCCAATACGGGGGTTGGCGTACGAAGCACGCAATGCAATGTGTATTAAAAATGCCTCTAAAACGGCGGTTGGCGTGCGAAGCACGCAATGCATTTTGTATTGAAAATATTCCCAATACGGGGGTTGGCGTGCGAAGCTTGCAATGCACTGTGTATTGAAAATACTTCAAATATGCGGGTTGTCGTGCGAAGCACGCATGCTTTGTGTATTGAAAATTCTTTCAATACGGGGGTTGGCGTGCGAAGCACGCAATGGTCTGTGTATTGAAAATTCTCCCAATACGGGGGTTGGCGTGCGAAGCACGCAATTTTCTGTGTATTGAAAACACTTCCAAAATGGCGGTTGGCGTGGAATGCACTGTGCGGCGGCCGCTTCTCATAGTGTCCTGTGTCAAGCTCACATGTGCTTCCTAAATGAACGTGTTAAAACAAGAAATGTTATTACACAGAAATGTTGCTGTTCGTTAGCTAAGTCGATGTATTGACGGAAAAGCATTAAAAGTTGTGGATAAGGAAACGATTTCCGAACAAATCTTGTTAAATGTGACCCATTTCTTACTTTCAAACAAAGTTAGAACTTCGAGACCACCAATGAATATTGAAGTGAGCCCTGATTTTCTCAACTTAGAAGCAAAAAAAGTCGATTAATTTAATAAAGAACGACTAGCAGCCTCCTAATTCCACTTCATACATTCGTTGTAAATTAAATCTATTGGCATTTTCATCAACAATCATTATTAAGCAATCATTTATATTTTTATAACTGATTATAAGGTATTATTTTGAATAGTTAAATTCGCTGACAATAAGGAGTGGTAGCTCAGTTGGTGGGCAATGTTTCAATATATCACGGTTCGGGCTGTTTCAGGTTCTGTAATCTGGTTGAAGTTTTAATAAATACAATAGGAACACAGGATAAATTAGGAGTATCAATTATTGTTAATTAGAAGAATTGTACAATTGCAACGTAGATTTTCTAAATTCCTGGAAGAAAATAAAGAAAAGATTATGTTTAAAAAGAATTGTTTATAATTGTTAAAGAAATGAGAAATATTTAATGTAAAAAAGCTGTTACTAACTGAAATTTAAAATTTGAGCTATTACAGTGACCCTTATGATAAAGCCTAAAGTAGGGAGTTTCTAAATTTTAAGTCGACTCCTACATCTTAGAAAATTTTGTAAAAAATAACATTTACGAAATCGGTTTGAAAGCAATATTTTGAAGGTCAAGTACTTTGAAATAAACATTTTTTGTCTCTTGAATTTTTTTCTAATAACTCTTCCTTTTCGAGATATTAGCAACTTTATGTCGATTTATTTCAACACGTCTAGGGCCGCCATTTTGTTTTGAGTGTTCCGATTATTACTTTCTCCACCCTATACGTAGTATATGGAGAAAGTATTTTATTTATGTAATTTTCCTAGTCTTAAATAGACCTTTAAAATGAGGCATCACATGACCATACTTTCCATTTAAAAATTTAGAGTGGCCCCCAAAATCCCCCATTTTTAGGGGACACTAAAAATTTGCGATTGCTTCAAAAGATACTTTGGGCTAAATTAGTATCGTTCCCCAAAGGATATTTGTTTAACAGACACAAAAGTTAAAGGGGGAGGGTGGGACTTTTAAGACACCTGGTAGATATTTTTCGGTGCATTTTATTTGGATAGTGATATATTTTTAAAAAACTAGGAGAAGTGTAACTTTTTTTAACACAACATACGAAATGAGGAAGCACAATGTCCATTTCAGGAGTGTTATTACCAATTAAACTATACATTGTGTCAATACTAACAGGTTAAGTCTATGACGTAGGACAATCTGTTACACTTATAAACCCAACTCAAATATACTAAACTACCAATTCGTTCGGGGCCTAACCGGTTAAGGCGCTCGTCTATGGTGATGGAATCTGCCGGTTCGAATCTCGGCAAGACCAAAACTTTTTTCAAACAGATGGAATAGAGCGTTTCATAATACAGCGTTACACAAAATGCATGGTAAAACGCGTGACGGTAAAGTCCGATTCACCCCCAGCAACATGTAAACTATATACTCTGCTATACAAGCATGTATACAAATTGTGTCGACGTGGTGTGCCTATAGAAGTTTACACTTCAAAAACGACTTCTACAATTCCTAAACAAACACGCCCAAAGCTTTGTTAAAAGAATAAAACAACTCATAGACCTAACCCAGGATTTAATAAAAAAACCACCTACGTGGGTGCGACCTCAGTCATGCTATAATTTTGTATCGAATAACCCTTCAGACAGGTGCTTGACAACATCTTCAGTGTTTCGAACGTAAGTTGAAATATTAAAATATGCCTCCTCCCTTCACTATCGATCATGACGTCCTTGTTATTCAAAGATCGATACTATTTCATAAACACGTAGGATAATAATTATAGCAGACCGTTGGTTACAAGTAACGCACAACGGGCAGAGGTGTTTCGATTGCCCACGCGCGTCAACTGTTCCTAGCGTGCTGCTTCCCACTACATCCAGACCCTGCATCAACTTGGGAAATGTTGTGGAAGCTATAACTCGAGTTCAAGCATTGTACTTGTGTATTAGCATTGTTTCTTATTAAAGTCGTTAGGATTAAATTAGTAAGGTAGTTGTAAATTATTGAGCTCAACATGAAAAAGTTAAATATATGCATAAAGCTGTACATTTACTTAAACAAATTTATTTATTAAACATCTTTTCATCATGATTATGACGTTAGAGAATGTCGTAACAAACAGAACTCGAACTCCCAATATTAGCTATGTTTACACTTATCCAATTTTAAGTGCGATTTTCGCATGATGCACAGGGCATGCGCTAGAGCATGTGATGCATGCGTAGGAGCCCCGTCTAGTTTCTGAATTGCATGCCGCAAAGCAAGCGGATCCAACACTTTGGATATTCTTGCGTGTTACCGTGCTGTTTAGAGTTGTTATAACTACACTTGGTTATTAGCGAATTTCCATAGGAAAAATGAGCTATTGCAGTGGCCCTTATGGTAAGACCAAGGTCGGGAGTAGCAAATGAGCACCGATTATGGTCTCCAAAACATGTGTTGGGGTGTCATTAAAAATCATTTATATATATGTATATGTAACATGTAAATCATGCAATAGTGCGTATATAGGACAAACTGTAAATTTCAAAAAAAGGTATAAACAACATATGGCTGCAATAAAATTGGACCAACCAGAAAAATCAAATCTCGCGAAGAATATTCTAGATAACGGGCGCTCATATGACTCAATGGAGAGCACAATTAATATTTTAAAACAATGCGACAAAGGTTATAATATGAACGCTTGGAAGCGGTTTTATATATTTGTTGAAAACCAAAACAGCAAAACGAAAATAATAAATGAACAAGTAAGGTTTGATTCCGACAATATTTATTCTGCATATTTGAACAATTATAAAGACGAGATATAGATTCAGTACGGAAGTGGCCGACCACCTGACAGGACATAAAGTATAGGCCTACGTTGTGTGTGTATATAATGTGTGTTTATATATATATATATATATGTGTGTGTGTGTTGTGTAGTGTTTTTATGTTAATGAAGAAGCAGTAGCGGATATACCCTGATGATGCTGCCTAATAATTGAAGCAGCGAAATCGGTTGGAAAAAAGAACCAGTGTGTATGAGACGACGTAAGTAACATATTTATAAATATGTATATATGTGTTCGCACTCTAGTGGCCGCAATTTTAGTCCGATTTAGTCCAAATTTTGTACATACAGTATGTTGGTTGTCTACGTCGCTTGGACGAGTTCGTTAGCCAAAAAAAACCAACAACCGAAAGAACGTTTTTTGACCGGAAGTAACTATTTTTTTAGTTTTTTCCTACGAGAATGACCTTATAACTCGCTTGGTTCCCCCAAAATCGATCAAAACGTAAAATACCTTAAGTACCAGGTTCAAATTCTTTTGGCGGATTTTACCGTGGAGTTGGCGTGCGAAGCACGCAATGCATTGTGTATTGAAAATTTTTCCAAAACGGGGGTTGGCGTACGAAGCACGCAATGTAATGTGTGTTGAAAATACTCCCAATATGGGGGTTGGCGTGCAGTGCACTGTGCGTCGGCCGCTTCTCATAGTGTTTATGGTCAAGCTCACAATGTGCGTCCTTAGAAGTGAACGTGTTAAACAGAGATGTACCGGGTACTGATGTTTTTAGTCAGGTTAGTAGCGGATTGCTCAAGTGCCAGCATTCTTACCGTTATCTGTACCATGCTGCACAAGCATGCTTCAAATGCGTTTCAAGACGCAAGACGAATCGAAAGTAGAAAATAAACTCGAATAATAAATCGCATAAGTATAGACGTAGCTAATAGATTCGAACCTATTTAATTCCCGTTTAGCCAGTTGGGCAACAAGAAACACGAGTGCTCAACAATCGTCAAACTTACAGATTTTCTCTTTCACATTACAGCCCACAGAAGTGAAAACTGTCGTGATTATAAATCGTTGGTTATTTTGGTTTGATTAGAAATTTGATCATCAGCGAATTATCATAGAAAACGTGAGCTATTAGAGGGACACTTATGGTGAGACGTAAGGTCGGGAGTAGTAAATGAGCACCGATCATGGTCCCCAGAACACGTTTGGGTGCGTATATATGTGTTCGTAATCTGACGGCCGTCATAAAAAATAAAAACGTCAATATTTGGTACACGTGTTGGTAGTCGAAATCGTTGGCCGTAAGCACGTTTTTTACTGAAAGTAACCAGTTTTTGAGATTGTTACGTTCTCACTATAGCCTAGTATAGGCTTAGTATAGAGAAAGTATTATAGTGATCGCAAAAAAAATCGATGTTGAGATTTTTGTGGAAATGTTCGTTTTGGACACTCCAAAAAAGTTGTTTTTACAAAATGTCTGCATGTCTGTATGTATGTCTGTACGTATACAAAGCTAGAGAGAAAACTATTCGATCGATTTCGAACAAATTTGCACCAAACATGTCGATTAGGCCTGTACAGATGCACGGAAAAAATGTTTTGAAAATTTTTAAAAACAACCCTCTTTTTGGCCAAAACACCCCCAAAAAATCAGTTATTAATTTTTTATAAAAAACCGCGCCAACGTTTTTAATCAAATTTGCCTTATTTGCACCCTTTAATAAACCCTACCATATGCAAAAACCGAATATTTAAAAAAATTCTCGTTTAGCTAATAATAATACGAGTTTTGGCTGAAAAGGAGGTTGTTTTTCAAAAATTTTCAAATCCTTTATTCGTGCATCTATACAGGCCTAATTGACGTGTTTGGTGCAAATTTGTTCGAAATCGATCAAATCGTTTTCTCTCTAGATAATAATAATAATATTTACTAGTTACTCTCCTACTTTAATATCACCTCTCCTACCCCTCCTACAATTATGAAGTCACAGTGAATCTGTTTAATAATTTAAATATGTCTGTGGGAAAGTATGTGCCAGTTCCTGGTACCGTTTATTTAAAAATGTTTATATATAAACATATATAAAATCCTATTTGCAGAACTATTTAAAAAAAAAAACATTCTAGTTTTTACAATATTTAATATACTACTTACTGTTCAAACATCGCTTGAAGCAAGCAATAAACAATTGATACCAGATCTCGTAGCCAGGACCTCTTTTCTATGACAAATCGACTAACCTATACATCATGAAAATCATAAGTTACAAACGCAACCTAGCGATAACAACTTACAATGATACAAATGATTCTTGGTTACAAATGTGATGAAACGGTTAGCAAACATTTCGGAAATAAACAAGCAAACATTGGTGATAAATAATAAAACAATTCGACCACGCAGCTGAACCGCTGACGTGAGTTGAGCAAATTTCCGAAATTATAGGCCTATGTTTTAGGGTTTCAACCAACAATTTGGGAAATAGGTCTAGTCACGACGGTGCTGAATAGCTGCAAAATGCTTCGCACGGCACTCCGCATATTGGGAGTATTTTAAATACAAAATACATTGCGTGCTTCGCACGCCAACTCCCGTATTTGGAGTATCTTCAATACACAAAGCATTGCGTGCTTCGCACGCCAACCCCCGTACTGGGATAATTTTCAATAGTGCATTGCGTGCTTCGCACGCCAATCCCCGTATTGGGAGCATCTTCAATAGACAGAGCATTGTGTGCTTCGCACGCCAACCGCCGTATTGGGAGTATCTTCAATACACAAAGCACTGCGTGCTTCGCATGTCTACTCCTGTATTGGGAGTATCTTCAATATATAATGCATTGAGTGCTTCGCACGCCATTTTTTATATTTTGAGTATTTTCAATACACAAACCCCAGTACTGGGAGAATTTTCAATAGTGCATTGCGTGATTCTCACGCCAATCCCCGTATTGGGAGTATCTTCAATACACAATGCATTGCGTGCTTCGCACGCCAACC
>JAGFPH010005190.1:38601-54079 GCA_018207615.1 Philaenus spumarius
CGCCAACCCCAGTACTGGGAGAATTTTCAATAGTGCATTGCGTGATTACACGCCAATTCCCGTATTGGGAGTATCTTCAATACACAATGCATTGCGTGCTTCGCACGCCAACCCCAGTACTGAAAGAATTTTCAATAGTGCATTGCGTGATTCACACGCCAATCCCCGTATTAGGAGTATCTTCAATACGCAATGCATTTCGGAAATAAACTAGCAAACATTGGTGATAAATAATAAAATAAATAATTAACGGTTTCGCATTGTACTGTGGGGGACAAAGTAAGTAAGTCTCCAATTAGTTGTGCGGTAATGACCTCCCCCCCCGTGAAAGGTTTTAACAAAATTATGTTTTAAACCAAACACAAACAAGAAACGCAATTATACCAAACGCAATCGAAGTTGCATTTGCAATAAAATACGACCCAACAAATTTAATTAAATGTGCTAATAAATTAATATAAATTTATATTTCAACGAATTTTGAATAAATGCTTAATAGGCCTAATTTACTTATACATTCTAACTGTTCCTTACACACAACACATGTTTCTTTATTTTCAAAATTAAACAACTATTATTTTTGTCTTCAATTGTAGCTGTTGCATAGCAACAGCTCGTTTCATATGTTTTATTTTCACACAGGGCGATTCATGAGGCAAACGGAGACAATTTCAGGGCGTGTTCTACTACTGAAAATAAAGAAAAAAGTTCCTTACTTGACATAGTTAGGTTTGATAATCCTTCGTTTAACAATACTTACAATATAATTTACAATATATTAACATCACTTCGTTTTTTTCTACAATATAATTAACATGTGTGGAAGTAGGAAATTGAACTCAAATTTTGGATACGTATTTTCTATTACAAATTTTAACCACGTACAAAAACCCAAAACGGGTTTTCACACATCTTCAAAAAGGCTTCCAAATAATGTATTGCAAAATACCGCAAAAACCACTAACTATGTAAAACAATTTGAAGAAAAAATCATCTTTTTAATCGGAAACATAACGGGTTTTTATTATATCTTTAACTCAAAACGTAACCGAGTATATTGGCTGAAAACTACAAAAATTTTACCTTGCTAGAAATTAAAAAAATTTTGTTTACAGTTCTGTATTGTTTTGGTGTAACAAAGGCTTGGTTGTAATAATTTATTATGAATCTAGAGTAATTTTGAATATTATTGACAACTACCACGATACCAAATTTTTAGTTTTTATCCAATAACTCTGTTATCTTTTGTTACAGAAATGTTAAAAAAACCTGTTATGTTTGTCATTAAAAAAGTTGTTTTTTTAAATTAGCAGTTTAACCTCTTCAGTGGATACGTACAGTATAGTGTACATCAAACTTTGGGTGTGCTCTAGTGCCTTTTTGAAAATAATCCTGGGAAAAATATAGTTGAGCATTTTTTATAATTCAAGAACATCCCTTATTTGGTTTTTTACAATTTTGTGAAATTTTGTTAATTTTTATGCATTTTACGGAATGTACAGTATATTGTACATTTCCACAAATCAGCCATCTTAGAGATTCTATTTTACTTGAAATCAGGATTATACTGTAGGCCTATTTATAATTCTCTTTAGCTAAAAGTGGAAACAAAAACATTTTTGTGACAAAGGGATTTAAGAAAGCAAGTACAAATTTTGAATGTGTAGCAGAGGAAGTGTTAAAAATTAAATTATTAAAGTGAATGTTAGCAAATAATAAACATTTATAAAGTTCACAAGGTATTTATGTAACAAAATAACTTTTAATTACTTTGTAAAACACAGGTAACACACATATTTGATACTAATGAATTACATTAAACAAGAAAATGAAAAACAAACTACAAATGAATAGATATTGGTTATTAAAAAATAGTTTTCATAACAGTATCAAAATATTTCTTAAAATTATAAAGCAAAATGTGTGTTGTAGGGGATAATACAATATTTTTCTAGACAAAATAACTAAAAAATTTAAACTAATACATTTTCAAGTTAGGCTATATAAAAAAATGGTAAAAAAAGTAATGCAAAAATAATTAGAAAGTCCTTGAAACTTCATGTTTATAGACAGCTTACTCTACTTATTTTCATGAAAATCTGTAAAACAATTTCGCTTTTGATTAAGGCACAAGTGCACTTTACACTTTTTACAGAAAAAATGTTACCTATATTTTCCACAGTTCTTGTTTTTACACCTTGTGGGTTCTTTGCGGTCATCATGAACTGGAAGGTGATCCACATTGTCTAAGATTATTGCATCATCAGGTCTTCGTTCGACATGGTTTCTTGGAGGTGTCACATTCTGTTGTGGTATTCGAGAATCATCGTTTGCTGGTCTTCCCCGTTTTCTTGTATTAACAGTTTTACCTACTTTTACGAGTTCTTCAGCGAGTTGCAGACGAAAATAAAGGAGATCTAGCTGATTGTTTTTTGGAACGTTTTGACGTTTACAAACTGTTTTGTATTCAATCCAAGAGTTACAAACACACATGTCAATCATATGAAAAATAACTCTCAGTGTCCACTTCTTTGACCTTACAGTCGTTCTGTACAAGCTGATGAAACGATTCAATAAATCGACACCACCCATAGCAAAATTATATTGCCTGACCACTTCTGGACGTTTTACATTTTCTAAAAAAAATTTGTTTTTCTTGTCCCACCTTCTTACATAATCTGGCTCACCTATTCCTACAAAATTAGAACCTAGTGTAACAGTCCTCCCATCCATCCATTTTGTAAGTACTACATCTCCATCCGTACTTATAACTTCTTCACTATATCCTCGCTCTGTTTTGTTTCTTCTTAAATCACTGTCTTGAGTTAGCGGTGGGTTTGAGAAGCGGTTAACTCGAACAGTACATGCCGAAAATATTTGCCGACTTTTTAAAATTTGAATGAGTTGATAAGAAGAAAAATAGTTGTCGAAAAAAAGTTGATGGCCTGGTTTTAAATTTTCAGATAGTTTTAGTACAACTGCAGCCCCTAACCCAAAGTTTTTTAGAAGTGTTGGTTCCAATTCTGTAGACGAACCTTGATATAGGATAAAATTATAGGCTAGTCCACTTCTCCCACAGAGTACAAAATTTTTAATTCCCCAAGGGCATGGTTTGCCTTTTACATACTGCTTAACAGAAATATTTCCAGTAAACGGAATAATCTGTTCATCCACTGCTACGTATTTCTCAATTTCAAGAGCTTTGCATCTATTCAGTACAGAATTTAGGAGCGGCCGAACCTTAAAAAATACATCTTTAACAGAACTGTCAGATTTGACTGTCAAATTGTCCACAAAATGTAAATTACTTCTTATTTGAAAAAATCTTTTTCTTGTTATATTAGCATCAAGAAATAAAGCTACTTTTATAATAGGATTCCAATATAACTCTGCTCTCGGTAACTGCAAAGACCCCATTACAATATGTAGTGCTATAACTGTTTCTATTTCATGAAGTGTACAATCCTTAAAATTTGTTTTATTATTCTGAAGTGCATACATGTTAGTAAACTGACAAGCTTGTTCTAACAAATTATTAGTAATGTATCTTTTAAAATATTCAAGAGGTGGTTGAACTGGTTCTTCAAAATCTGAATTGATGAATTCAGGGGGAGGTCTTACTGTAAACAAACCTTTTACCCAATTAATATCTTTACTTTTAGTAATAATATCTTTATACTTATCACAAAAAGCTTCAGTTTCAATTAAACATTCTTCATAAAATTCTAGGTCATCTAAAGAAGGTACATTAATTACCTGATCTTCTTCATTACCGATTATGCTAATTAGATTGCTAATGTCCAAAGAAAGGTCTATGTCACTACACTGGCCTAGGCTTGTAGACAAATTCCTGATACTAATGTCAGTAAATACATAATCTTCATTGTCACTTAAATCTTCTATTTCTGATAGGCATCCACTTTCTATGATATCGAGAATATCACTGGGTTTTAATTTTTTCTTATCATTATTCATTTTTACAACTATAAAGAACAAACTATCTAAAAAAACCCAAGTTTAAGAATAATTTATATTTTAGGTTATAGGCTATTCAAATACAAACTTAAGATCAATGTACACTATACTGTACACAGTTTTTCATTTCAATCTAACAATAAAATTTCTTCAAGTCCTAATTGTTTTCACCAATATTTCACATTTGTATGTCATTTATTTATGGAAAATATAACTTAGAAATAATTAATTACAACATTTATACACAATAATAAGGATTAATAAGACCTGTGTACAACCTAGAAACAGCTGACAGTTTACTGAGCTTTGTTAAACACGTGTTTTTATATAAAGTTCACATTTTGTCCACAGGTAGCAGCACTTATTGGAAAGATGAAACTGTACAGTATACAGTACAAATGGTCTTAAAAAGAACTAGACTTAATGCATGATTATTTTTAAAACTGAAAATATGTGTACAGTGTACTGTACATTGTCTGGGAGTTGGTGTAAAATTTCAGGATTAATTCGACACTGAGGAGGTTATATTAAAAAATTTAAACGATCGCCATTTTGAAAATATAAGAAAAAACGTATTGTTTGTTTGTACATGTTTAAAAGAAGTACCAAATATTATGTATTCAAATTTGATATCTCCTACATCCAAACATATTGAGTATTTTGTAAAAGAAAACAAAATGGTAGACAACTGAAAACGACGCATTTCCAAACCTATGTGTGTATGAACTTATTTCTATATTTTCACTGTTGTGACACTGTCTGAAAGTTGCTCAGTTTTTTTTCCTGACTTAACCTGGGTAAATATTATACCTGGTGACCCACGAAGAGGTTTAAACGTTTGATTCTGTATAGCTTGCCCATTAATGCATCGATCATTTTGAAACTTTACACACCCCACAACAGAGGCTTTGAAAATGTTCTGTGAAAATTTTAGCAGTACAACACTTGCCGAAACAAAATGGTGGCATAATGAATATATTAATCGTCTCCCTCTGTAAATAGGTGTTTAAATAATTATACGTTACTGATTTTGTAACAAATAAACGGTACCAGGAACCGGCAAATACTTTCTCACAAACATATTTAAATTATTAAACAGATTCACTGTGACTTCATATTGTAGGAGGGGTAGGCGAGGTGATATTAAAGTAGGAGATTAAGTTATAAATATTATTTTTATCTAGAGAGAAAACTATTCCATCGATTTCGAACAAATTTTGAACCGAACATGTCAATTAGGCCTGTATAGATGCACGAAAAAAGATTTTATAAATTTTGAAAAACAACCCCCTTTTCGGCCAAAAAACCCCCAAAATCAGTTATTATTATTATTATTATTAGCAAAACGAGAATTTTGAGAAAGATGCTGTTTTTTGCATATGGTAGGGTACATTAAGGGCTACAAATGAGCCACAAATTTTATCAAAATCGTTAGAGCCGTATTTTTTTAATAAAAAATAATAATTGATTTTTTTTGGGTTTTTGGGCCAAAAAGAGGGTTGTTTTTCAAAATTTTTAAAAACCTCTTTTCGTGCATCTGTGCAGGCCGAATCGACATGTTTGGTGCAAATTTGTTGGATATCGATAGAATAGTTTTCTCTCTAGCTTTGTATACATACAGACATAAAGACAGACATTTTGTAAAAAAACATTTTTTTGAACTCAGAAGGTCCCAAAACGGATATTTCCACAAAAATCTCAACATCGATATTTTTTGTGATCATTATAGTCTAATTTCTCTATACTATAATATAGTGAGAAAGTAAAATAACATTATTAAATTAAAGTAGATTTTGTAAAATAATTTTATTATCACATGCTAATGATCTAAAGTATTTTGATTAGAAAACTATGATATAACATAATGGAAAACTGGTAACAGCGCTCAAGAAATGATATCCTGCGGTATCCGTAGAAGTTCCTTTTCAATTGCAAGTTTTAAATCCTCATAATTGTTGAAGCTGTGGAAATAAACATGTTTCTTTAGGAAATCCATAAATAGAAGTCGCACACAATTAAATCTGTGGATCGGGGTGGCCAATCCAAAAAATTACTTCCACGACCAATCCAACGCCCATTAAGGTTGCCATTTAGTCCTTGACATGATTTCCGAAATGAGGTGAAGCACCATCTTGTTGGAATATTGCTTGGTTTATTTCTGGAACCATAAAATGATTCAAGACATGTTGATTTGAAACTTGTGCGTAAATAATTCCAGACATTGTACTGTCTGAAATGTCGTAAGACAACACCCCGTTTACACTCACAGCCGCCCAAACAGTAATGCCTTTTGATTTTAGTAAAGTCTCTTCAAGAATATGTGGATTGTTTCTGTTGTAATAATTACAATTATGCCTATTCCACTACACCATTGCAGTAGAAAGTGGACTCGTCTGAGAAAACTATTCGAGCATGTTAATCAGGATCTAACTCATGATACTCAATGATACGGGGACAAAATTCCACTCTTCTGTCCGGATCATCCTCAAGTAAATTATGGACTAGGTGACTTTTGAAAAATTTAACATTATTCAAATAATTCTCTGCACAGAAGACTTCGGAATACCTGTTTCAAGTTCAACCTTCCTTAGTGATTTTGGCTTACCAGGAGAGCGGAGTATTGATGCACATACCAGTTCTTCTCTTATCTTTCTCTTCTCGAGTACCTTTTTACAACACTACCAGTTTCTAACAAAAGATTTTTCCATTTAATTATTGTTGGATTGCTAGGTGGTTCAATTTCTGGGTACGAAACCTGAAATTGTCTGCTTCTGTAACGTCACAAAACAATAGCCCCACGCACAACGCTTTACCTTTTGTTCAACAGTAAAAGCCGTTTTGCGAACCTCAAATTCATTAAAAACTGGACTAGAGAAAGTTAGGTTATGCTTTTTTATGGCTGAAGCAATATTGTTCTAAGAAACAGCTGTTCAACAATGATCGTTAGAATTGCAAAGCAGTAAAAATTCTGGTGCCAAATAAAGAAAGTTATTTTTGGAGGGAGAAAATACAAAAAATTTCACTATTCCACAATTTTGTTTCTACAAGTGTAGTACTGGTAAAATTTTCACAGAACATTTTTAAAGTCTCTATTGTGGGGTGTGTAAAGTTTCAAAAAGATCGATCCATTAATGGGCAAGCTATACAAAGTCAAAAGTTTAAACCTCTTCGTGGGACACCCGGATATTGAATAAAAGCAATATTAAAAAAAAACACATTCTTTAAACTATGTATACTATGAATGTGGGAGTCACTAGCAAACAGTAATTCTCTGAACTCGACTCCTAGTTTAAACATTGAAAATACCAGAGCGTAGTGTGTGCTGTCGATGGTTTTGGCAATAAATTTAATCGCAACATGGTTAAGGCTATTTAGATTTGTCCAACATAAGCTTTTGTTGAAACGCTGCCTTGCATTGAATTCAATCAAAACGTTATTAAAAAGCTCAAACAAAATAGAGATTTAAAACTAATGTTTGTAAAAACGCAAAAACTTTAAACAATAAACTTTATAAATGTATTTGTCTGTGGAAAATGTAATTAAAATTAAATGTTTGTTAGAAGATTAAATAGATTGGTGATTGAAAACGGAACGTGAGAAATATTTTGCAACATAATTTATATAACGTTTAGTTTATTTCTGTAATTGAGTTGCCGTGTATTGTAATGAATTTATGTCATAATATTGCCGAAGGTGATATTTCAAACTTCAATTATTTAGTTTTTCATGATGGTAGCTATTGGTTAATATTTGTTTATAAATAAATATCGTGCTAAATTAAAGCTAGCACGAGCTTTAAAGCTAGTGGTAAGCTGTTAAAGCAAAAATACAAACAGTTGTTAATTTTAGCTCCAGATGTTTGTACAATATTTAACAAACATTACTCATTAAGAATGAATCATGTGGTATAATTTTCAACTTATTTCTTTATTCAAACACCAAACGTAACTAAAACATTATTTTTGTGCTGTTATTAACCGTTCTGAAAACCTTTTCACCCGTTTCTGCATCCTTTGTATTTCTATAAAGGTATTTATAAATTACATATATAGTATGGAAAGAAGTATTTGGTTAAGATCCGATTTAGTCATGATAAATCTGAGTGTATTAAAATATACACGTAGTAATAAATCAACTGTAAATAGACGGTACCAGATAACTGCCACATACTTTCTCCCTGTTGAAAGTTCATACCTTCCCAAGAGTAGCATAGGAAATGATTATTTAGAATTGCAAAAGTAGGACATACCATGGAAAATATTGCACGTAACACACATCCATATTATATAATAATAATTATTATTAAAACTATTCGATCGATTTCGAACAAATTTGCACTAAACATGTCAATTAAGCCTATATACGAGTAGATGCACGAAAAAACGTTTTGAAAAATTTTGAAAAACAACGGCCTTTTTGGTCAAACCCCCCCAAAAATCAGTTATTATTATTATTACCTTAACGAGAATTTTTAGAAAGATGCGGTTTTTTCAATATGGTAGGATACATTAAGGGCTACAAATGAGCCAAATTTTATCAAAATCGTCAGAGCCGTTTTTGATAAAATTTGGATTTTTCTCGGGGGGGGGGGGGTAAAACCCTTTAAAAATCAAAAATTTGAAAAATAAAAAATGAAAAAACGCCTGGAGATATTCCAGAACTACACCTACATACCAAATTTCATCAAAATCGGACCGTTGGTATGGTCTCCAGCTCTGTACACATCCTTACAGACACACGGACAGACATCACCAAAAAACACTTTTTGGGTTCAGGGAGCACCAAAACAAATAATTCCACTAAAAATATTTTTGGGTTCAGGGAGCACCAACACAGATAATTCCACTAAAAAATTTTTTGGGGTTCAAGGAGCACCAAAACAGATAATTCCACTAAAAATTAAAATTCAAAAATTTTTACGAAAACATTACTTTCTCTATACTACTTTTATAGGGTGGAGAAAGTAAAAATTACTATAATATTGCAGATATTAGTACGTAAGATCAAAAAATATTAATATTTATTCAGCATGTGGTTCGTATTTACATATACTTTCCTAAAAAAACAATTCACAAAAAACAAAAACAAAAAAACTGAGTGATGCTCGGTCGCCCAGGTACTAACATATTATAGCAAACATTAGTTCTATAAATAATATTTAAAAAGAATTAGCTTCACAAGACATATTATTGATTGAAGTTGTAAACATAACCCCAAAGTATAATATACACCAGGTTTTGTTTAAGCATTACAGATGATGGGTGAAATATTATACTGTCACTCACGTACGTATTATTTTGTTCAAATAAATATTGGAACAGTCGATAGAAGGAGAGTACGGAATACTTTATTGTAATAAATACAGTACAGACATGTTGCTTAGTTAAATTATTTAGAGCTTTTCAAAACAAAAAAAAAAAAACATTTTGAAATTATTCATCCATTATATGAGGTTTCAAATAGGAACGGTACATTTCCCACAGATTCCAGTAAACAGGTTTTACCTTGATTTATCGCATTGTCTGGAAACTGCAACGATCTGACGGCGTCAATTATAAAATGTAAAATTACTGAAATTGTAACATTATGCCGGAAGGGGATCACGATACATCAAAGGTTGTGTTCGCTTTACAACATTCTTTGCCACAATGTAAGATACAGCGAGCACTGAGGATACCGTCTTAAGAGAATTTTTAATACACAATTCATTGCGTGCTGCGCACGCCAACCCTCGTATTGGAAGTATTTTCAATACACAGAGCATTGCGTGCTTCGCACGCCAACCCCCGTATTGGAAGTATTTTCAATACACAATGCATTGCGTGCTGCACACGCCAACAATCTCTTTGGAGAATTTTCAATACACAATTCATTGCGTGCTGCCACGCCAACCCTCGTAATGGAAGTAATCTCAATACACAGAGCATGCGTGCTTCGCACGCCAACCCCCCCCCCATATAGAAAGTATTTTCAATACACAATGCATTGCGTGCTGAGCACGCCAACAACCGTCTTGAGAGAATTTTCAATACACAGAGCATTGCGTGCTTAGCACGTCAACCCTCGTATTGGAAGTATTTTCGATACACAGAGCTTTGCTTGCTTCGCTCGCCAACCCCCGTATTGGAAGTATTTTTAATACACAATGTATTGCGTGTTTTGTTAAAATAAAGTATTTTTGTTGAACCTTCATAGTTTTCTTATTTAATGGATCAGATCAAGCTCACAAGAGAGTAAGGCTGTAACCTACTGCATCCATGTGTATTGCACGTTGTAGTTTAATCAAGCAAATCTAAATATCGGTATGCTTGCAATGCACAATGATGTAAAATATGTTGCCGGATCCTCTGTTGTGTTGTCTATTTTATAATTTAATTTGCACTTTTTAAACCTAGTATTAATTTTTACTACTAAATTTTTTGATTGTTTGACCCCTAGTAAGTAATATTATCTTCTAGATCAGCCAGATGCTTGAAATTTTTTAAATTGAAGTACTTTATAGTACTTTTTACAGAAAATATTTAGTATCAAAAAGTATAAAAACTAATGTTTTCTCCAGGAACTACTTTAAGCGTTATTTTCTGCCCAATTATATGGGGCTGAAAAGCATGCTTAGTGCTTTTTATATGCCCACTTTTCCGCCATATTAAATGACAGTTAAAAATGTTTAATTTACAATTTTTGTCACCTATGAATTATAATTCGTGAACGATTTTTCGCAAATTATAAAAGAGTAGGCCTATCTTAAAAACTCAATGAATTTATTCAAGTTATGTTGACGGGGACTGTTTCTTCCTGGTATTGCATACCTTTAATTTATGAGTGGTACGACAGAGTGCGATTTAAACTGACAAGAGGTTCCACAAATAAAGCTAAACTATGAAAGTAACCGATATTTAGTGATAAAGGTGATAAGGAGACGCAGCCATTTAGTGATATACCAAGGGCATATTTAACTGGAATCATTATGGAAGTAGAGAAATGTTAACACTTTAATGGAAAGACCAGAGTAATTACATCAAAATAGAGCTGTTGTAACTGCGTCATCAATCTTGGAGTGTCGAGCTAAGACAATGAGGCTTGTCATTGAGACTTCGATCTATTGTAAAACAATAGGCACAAACATCTCGTCGATGATTACAGAGGCATATGTTAATTAATCGGTAGATTAACGTGACTGCCGAGGCGGCTGAGTAGGGTATTTAATAATTTAGACTATTCATTTGAAAGTGTTTATTAAAATATATTTCATTTTATCTTAATTTTGAGTGTAGCACTAGAGCAGATGGTAATCTTTAAATTTCAATGCTAAACAACACAGGATTTTATTTCCTTAACTTAATAAATATTAAATATACAGGGTGTCTTGCGACCATATGAACAAACTTTGTCACGTTATTCAGCATGTCAAAAGAAACAAAAAATGTAATATAACATGCAAACATTATGCAAATAACTTATTATTTTAGCTCAAAATAACTTTAAAATATTTTGTTTCTAGAGTAATTCTGGGTATTGTTGACAACTACGAAGAAATACATTTTTCTTTTTTTTTCAATATCTCTGTTGTCATTTGAGCTACAGAAAAAATAAAAAAAACCGTTGAGTTTGTCATTAAAAATGTAAACTTTTTTGTTTCTTGTAATTATTTTGTAAAGTTAGCGGTTTTTGAGATATTTGACTTTAAAAATTATAAACGGCCGCCATTTTTAAAATATTTAAAATATTGTTCTAATTTTTCGTACAGTGATAAAAGGTTACGCAACAAATAGGTGTACAAAGTTTGAGCTCAATATCTTTTCTACTTCTAAAAATATTAAGTATTTTGTAAAAAACACATACAGACAGACAGACCGAAAACGAAATGAGATAGGACACATGTTATATTACTTTTTTTGTTTCTTTTGACATGCTGAATAACGTGACAAAGTTTGTTCATATAGTCGCAAGACACCCTGTGTATTTTGACTTACCGCCTACAATATTCAATTTGCTGTCGTATACGACGGCCGTTTCAGCTATTCAGCCATTTTCAAGTATTTTTCAGCAGGATATCCTTTGTCACTTCTTAACACGAAACACTCATTACAATACACTAACACAACCCAGTTACAAATAGGCCCTAACACGATGGTAAAAACGATAAAACAGTCAATCAAAAAATCTTCGACTGGTTGTGCCCAACATTCCGATACGAACATTTTCTCATGCATTTTATGAAACGCTCTATTCCGTCAGTTTGAAAAAATGTTTGGTCTAGCCGAGATTGGAACCAGCAGAGTCAATCACCGTAGAATTACGCCTTAGCCGGTTAGGCCACGAACGCATAGGTAATTTAGTATATTTGAGTTGGGTATATAAGTGTAACAGATCGTCCAACGTCATGGGCTTAATCTGTCAATGTTGACACAATATTTAATTGGAAATACCTCTGAAATAGACATTGTGCTTTCTCATTTCGTAAGTTGTGTTAAAAAATGGACATTATGCTTCCTCATTTTGTAAATTGTGTTAAAAAATGGACATTATGCTCCCTCATTTTGTAAGTTGTGTTAAAAAATGGACATTATGCTTTCTCATTTTGTAAGTTGTGTTGAAAAATGGACATTATGCTTCCTCATTTCGTAAGTTGTGTCAAAAATGGGCATTATTATTCCTCATTTCATAAGTTTGTGATAAAAAAAATGGACATTATGCTTCCTCATTTCGTAAGTTGTGTTAAAAAATGGACATTATGCTTCCTCATTTCGTAAGTTGTGTTAAAAAGTGGACATTATGCTTCCTTATTTCGTAAGTTGTGTTAAAAAATGGACACTGTGCTTCCTCATTTTGTAAGTTGTGTCAAAAATGCGCATTATTCTTCCTCATTTCATAAGTTTGTGATAAAAAAATGGACATTATGCTTCCTCATTTCGTAATTTGTGTTAAAAAATGGACATTGTGCTTCCTCATTTCGTAAGTTGTGTTAAAAAATGGACACTCTGCTTCCTCATTTTGTAAGTTGTGTTAAAAAATTGACATTGTGCTTCCTCATTTTGTAAGTTGTGTTAAAAATGGACATTGTCCTTCCTCATTTCGTAAGTTGTGTTAAAAATGGAAATTATGCTTCCTCATTTCGTAAGTTGTGTTAAAAAATGGACATTGTCCTTCCTCATTTCATAAATTTTGTTCAAAAATGGACATTGTCCTTCCTCATTTCTTAAATTTTGTTTAAAAATTCACATTATGCTTCCTCATTTTGTAAGTTGTGTTAAAAAATGGACATTGTCCTTCCTCATTTCATAAGTTGTATTAAAAAATGGACATTGTCCTTCCTCATTTCATAAATTTTGTTTAAAAATGGACATTGTCCTTCCTCATTTCATAATTTTTTTTTTTAAATGGACATTGTCCTTCCTCATTTCATAAATTTTGTTTAAAAATGGACATTATGCTTCCTCATTTCGTAAGTTGTGTTAAAAAATTGACATTGTCCTTCCTCATTTCATAAGTTGTGTTAAAAGTTTACACTTCTCCCATGTGGTATTAAGCACACAATTACTTTTTTCTTTGCTGACAAACTCGTCCGAGCTACTTAGAAAACCAACGTGTGTACACAATTTGGATCAAATCGGATGTAAAATGCGGCCGTTTGAGTGCGACACACATATATAATATGTATACAAAATTTTTAATGACACACCAAAACGTGTGTGTTCTGGGAACAATGATCAGTGCTCATCGATTACTTCCGATTATAGGTCTGACCATAGTCACTGCAATAACTCATCTTTCCTATACGTTAAATATTACACATATTGAGGCATGTTTGTTCGCGTTACGAATTATCATAGCATGGATTCGCATTATTTGTGCCAGATCGGAGTTGCGAGGTGTTTAAATTGATCCAACTTCTTCACTTCCATCCACGACGGAAAAGACAATTACCTTCATTCAATAGGTAGTTTTATTGGAAGTTTCTAATACTGTTTGGCAAGAACTTTAGTTTCTCTACGTAACTTGATGTTCTAGGTCACTGGAAAGAAGAAAGCTAATTTGGAGAAATAACTTGAAGGAAGGTTCTGACACGAACCGTGGTGCAATTAGTGTACTGTAATTTTACAAAAGTGCGATGGGGATGTTCAATAAATCTAGATTAAATAATTCGACCACGCAGCTGAACCGACGACGTGAGTTGAGCAAATTTCCAAAACTAAGTATATATGTTTCAGGGTTTCAACCAACTATTTGGGAAATACGTCTATTCACGACGGTGCTGAATACAGTAGCTGAAAAATGCTTCGCACGCCATTCTGCATATTCTGAGTATCTTCAAGACACAATGCATTGCGTGCTTCGCATGCCATTCCTTCTACTCACGAAGACGTTGAATAGCTGCCTGCGTGTATGAAATGTACAAGTAGAATTTGTTTGCACCTAAGCCTCCATCCCCGGCTGTCAGTTTGAACCTCGACCTTGCGGCCTACAATGTTCGGCTGCTTCGCATCGCTTGCAATTCCTACCCCGGACGTCGGCCTCGTAATGGAAGCTGCCGACGGTAGAATCGACCTCGTGGATTTGAACACAATTCTTTTACGGTATTTTACGTTTTCATCGATTTTGAGGGAACCAGACGAGCTAAAAGGTCGTGTAAAAAAACAAAGTGTTCAGAATAATCTATATACAGGGTGAGTTTTAAATGTCCCCCCACCCTAATTTTTTCCGCATTTCTTAAGATATCGACTCCCAACCACCGCCGAACATCATTGATTAGTTTATACTTTATTTTGATGAGGTTCACATTTTTGGCCGCCATCTTGGATCCGCCATATTGGAATGAACTTTTATTTTTTAAATGTAAAGATAAGGTTGTGACACATCATTTCAAACTATTTTTTTCCGTAGAACACGATGCCGCAATCGGTTTTTAATTATCTGCTTTCGTTCTGGAGTTATTAACAATTTTGTAAAAAATTTAAATTTTCAAAAATCCCTTGTTTTATCCAATTTTTTTTAAATATCGACCCTTTATCATCAGATATCACAGTTTGGTAGTAGCTTATAGATTTTAATTAAGTTATAAATGTTTACTGCCATCTTCAGTTTCGCAGAGAAAAGTTGTTAATACACTGAAATCAAACAAATTTACTGAAGATGGCAGTACAAATTTATAACTTAATAAAAATCTATAAGCTACTGCTAAACTGTGATATCTGATGATAAAGAGTCAATATTTTTTTAAAAATTGAATAAAACAAGGGATTTTTGAAAATTCCAATTTTTTACAAAATTGTTAATAACTCCAGAACGAAAGCAGATAATTAAAAACCGATTGCGGCATCGTTTTCTACGGAAAAAAATAGTTTGAAATGATGTGTCACAACCTTAACTTTACATTTAAAAAATAAAAGTTCATTCCAATATGGCGGATCCAAGATGGCGGCCAAAAATGTGAACCTCATCAAAAGAAAGTATAAACTAATCAATGATGTTCGGCAGTGGTTGGGAGTCGATATCTTAAGAA